>QVIK01000804.1:2031-22010 GCA_003957845.1 Oidium heveae | reverse complement strand
AACCAATACGCGTGTCGAAAGTAAATAAGGCATTAGGAGTGGTAAGATGGTCTGTGCGTAGTGTGCAGACCACCCACGCCGTGCCGTCACAGGAAATAGTAGACGAGAGAATTCAAGCTTGGAGGACTAAGATAGGAAAAGTAAGGAGCTCGAGGTGAGAGAGCGGGAGGAAGAAATCTGAAGAGGATGACTAGCTTTAAACTGGATCGGAGTAAGAAAAATACGCTGTGAGCGAAAGCGCCAACAGTATCCGAATGCCAATCAATCTTAATAACTGAGGCGAGAAAAAGGAAGCCCTAAGCGCGAATAGATACAAACTATAATTAGAAACTAAGTAGAGACGATAAAAACACCGCGAAAAAAAAAAGTTAATGTGACGTATCCTAGCGATACTAGATCTCAAATTGATTAAATAATAATAATATTACTCCTTTTGTGACCCAGCATAAAATATTCAGTTAACTCAAATTGTGCGTCAACTCCCAAACTTCACCGATAGTAGAAAATCCTTGCTAGCCTATGAGTATGACATTTATTTATTATTACCTATTTAAGGTCCTAAGCCTGAGCAATAATCTCCACTTTGGGTACAAGACAGGTAGGACTGGTCAGAATCATGAACCTAGGCACGTTCACTTGTTCACACCCGCTATTTACATAGAATGTAGTAAAGGATAATAGAAAAAAACAGAAAACTTTTGAAGAAAAGAAAAATATCATTAACACAGCAGTTCTTACACTAGTATCTAATCCGCCAGTCCTATGATGATAGCCTATTGTACACTCCCCTCTTGCTTGATATTGNTTGAAGAAAAGAAAAATATCATTAACACAGCAGTTCTTACACTAGTATCTAATCCGCCAGTCCTATGATGATAGCCTATTGTACACTCCCCTCTTGCTTGATATTGTGTTACGGGCTAAGCCCGATGTGTAACTAACTGGGAGCTGGACTCCCAGCCATCACGTGACATATTATTTAATATCTACAAAACGATTAGTAGATACTCGTACATGCCTGGGCATGCCAGATCACTCCGAGCAAACAAGATCACTCGGATTAATGTTCCCAATTGGGGTTGAATTACTCTCAGACGGAATCACTCGCTACTTTCCTTTTAAAATATATATATATAACTAGCATTCCTTATTTAGGTAGAACCATAGAAAAAATATAATTTATTTTAGGCATTGCTTTCGTGCTTGACCGACTAGACCAATTGCCCCTTCACATATTGGGCGAGTTAGTTGTCAAGTTGTCAAAACAACCTGTCATGTTCGCATAATAATTTCTTCAAGAAATTATGCCTAAATAGTTGCCATCTGAAATCATCCAGGTCACACTTTCCCAGACTTTAGGCATTTGTTTCATATGTCTACTACATCGTATGAACTGGGTAGGAATAGTTTCTTGTCCATAGACGCAATTAATGTTGGCATCTAAATGATTCAGATGATGATAATGCGCGGCAAAATCACCATATCCTATTCTGGAAGCTAGCAATTCTTTTCAGATGTTCTTCAGGTAAATTACTATGTTATCCAAATAGACAGTACAAAAGATATTGAGATACTCAAATAAAATACTGTTCACATATCGTTGATATATGGCAGGCCCATTTGTAAGTCGGAATAATAGGAACTGACATTTATTAGAGCCATGACGAGTTCGATATGCAGTGAACTCTTCTGATTCGAAATGCTTTCTTATTCGGTGAAAGGTCTGCCTGACGATAGGCTTAGTAAATAATTTAGCTCCATGCAATCGAGCGAGTATTTTGTCGATGAGGGAAAGAGAATAGTGGTATCTTTTAGTTACATTCAATTTTCTATAGTCGTCGCAAAATGGAAGCACCCCATTAGGTTTTTTTACAAAAAAAGCCACAAAAGAATAAGGAGCCTGGCTTGACTCAATCCAGTCCTTGACTAAATTTTCAATTAGGTGTTTTTTTCAAGTCTTAGTTCTTCAGTAGATTGATTTTAGAGTGGTCCTTACCCCAGCTACCCTTCACACTATAATTGAATTTTATGATAGTAAGAGTGGAAGGAGAGAGATATCTGATATTTTCTTCGAATTTACATCGACATGGTCATGATGGCTATGAGACAGCTTCTCTAGAAGACTTCAGTTTCTAGTTTATTCCTCAATAATGGTTCTTGCACTATGATTTCTCTACTTGAAATTTCTCGGTCGAGCTCCTTGAAGTATACAGCACATGGCAGGTAAATACTCGTAAATATTCAAATATTTCTTGATTAACATGCTCGTTTGCATTTAACTGCGGATGATACGAGATTTTCAAGCATTTTTGAATACCAATTAAGGTAGATCACCACTTGGCCGGCCACTCTTTCAAACTATACAACTTCTAATTCCTAAAACTCCACGAAAAGTAAGCTAAACTAATTGAACTAAGATCTAGTCCGAAGATACAGATATATCTTCAGCCTCTGAGCAAGTTCTTGCATTGTGACCGGTATTACGGCAGATGCGACGAAGCTCCGCACCGGTTTTCCGCCGCTTCGCTAATCCCTCTCCTGTACATTCATCGCGTCTTTCTTACTCAGCAACGCCTTTTTCTGCAAAAAGCTGTCTGGCGTCTTCACCAGAAAGAAGTCCTGAATCTCGTAGTCGGGCTCGTTTTGCCCTTCGGCGCTTTGAGAGGGTCTCGTTAGCCTCTCGAAGAGCTTTGGCCTCCCCGTTAGGAAAGGTGAGTTGGTGGCTAATAGCTGTAGCCCATTCTTGATTGCCAGTCTGGATAGCCTCTGGCTTGCTAGTTCGATCAGAATGTGTTACTGCCATTCCAGAAACCATCTTTTGATAACCAATCCGTAATAACCATAATATTTGTACAACCATCTAGAGGAGGTAAATCAGTAACAGAGTCTATTGTTAATCCATTACCGTTAACTTCAGGGATCAGAAGGGATCGAAGGAAGCCAGCTTTCGCTTTCGCTTTACGCCAAACTGACGTCTGTGCACAAACATCAGAGTTTCGGATGAATTATCTCGCAGAATCCCTTAACTTAGGCCAGAAAAGCCTATGAAGGATTCTTCCAACCATCGTATCCTTCACCAGGTGACCAGTTAAACGACCATCATGTATTTGTTGCATTATGGTATTACGAAGGGGTTTACGATCAGGTGCCCAGACTCTATTTCCTCTATCTTAGAGAAAGCCATCTACCGCCACAATTAATTCTACTATGCTCCCAGTCAGTTTGGTTACCAGGTCAGGTGGAAAGCTACGTTCACCAGTGGATACTACATCTCTTGTTCGTTTCCAATCTTAGTCAGACTCTATGCTCTACTTCCATAAGACATAAAAACTTCTGTTTTCGAATAGTTTAGCTAAAGTAGCTTGATCAACTTGTAAGTTTTTTTTTTGTTACTTGATCTTGTTGAAAATAGATTTACAGGTATTTACGGTAGTAGGTAAACGATTCTTTCTAATGAGCATTCGTCTTCTACCACTTCAGGCTTATCTTGATCCCAATTGTGAAAGACCATCTAGGCGCTCACTTTTGCGGCCCAGTCGCCATTCAAGTTTGAAATTAAATGCTTTAATAGGTCATCGTATTGGACCTACCGCACATTAAAAAAATATTTACTCGTGAAAGAATTTAGATTTTAATAGCCTTTAAACATAGTAAAGGGTTTCGCGATTGATTTTAACTCCGCTTGCAATTCTTTCAGGCATGCGACGATGGATGAAATTTCTTCATCGTGTATAGAGCAATTTACCCGCGCTGTAAAGCCGTCAAGAATAATATGCTATTGACCTCAATCCCTCCTCCTGATCGACTTGTAATAAGCATTCGCATATTGCAAGCTCCGAACGATCAATTCCAAGAACCGTTTCCCTATATGAATCTCACTATCCTAGTACGGGTTTCGAGGCGAAAACTTTCTTCAGATGCTCAAATACCTGAATTCTATTATTATCCGATTTCCATACGGCTTGTTTCTTCGTTAAATCGACCAACGGCTCGTAATATTCGAGAATCCATGATTAAAACATCGATAAAAATTGGCAAAGTCTAGGAATGATCTAACTCCTTTGACTGAAGTTGGTGGCTACTGTTCCGTGATAGCTTTTACCTTGATAGGACTGACAGTTAAGTTTTTTCCAGCATTAATGATGAATCCAAGACATTTTACTTTTTACATCGAAAGTTATATTTATCAATGTTTAAGTACAAACTTGCCTTTTCAAGCTTTTTCAAGCTTTTTAAAGATACATTGAACAGTCTTCCAATGGTCCTCTTTGTCTCTACTTGTATGTATTAAAGTATCATCCATGCACGCCATTGTATTAAGTTCTTAATACTCGCATATATGCTCATTGAAATAGTACTGGAAAGTGGAAGGGGCATCAGCCAGACAGAAAAGTGTCACCAACTATTCAAATAATCCTAAGCGACAGCGGAATTCTATCATCCATCCATCTTCTTATCTGATGCGAATTCGATGAAATGCTAATTTTACGTCTAGTATGGTAAATTATTTTGCCTTTGATAATTGACATAAATTTTTCTTAAAAAAGCTAGTCGATAACGATCTCGTACTATTATGGAATTTAGTTTACGATAATTCACATTTAGACGAAAACCACCATTTGGCTTTCGGGTAAGTAGGACTGGAGAAATAGCAGCTGATTTGCTGGAGCGGATCAATCTTTTTCTCATCAAATCGGTTAACATCATTTTAGGACGGGCAGTTCTTCCCGACTTATACTGTACATTGGCCCCCACGATGGAGTAAGAGTCATCCCACTTTCTTGTGTTTTTATTGCGTGATCAAGCGCACCCCTGAGAGATGATTCCAAAAATCCCACATTATGTATAAAAAGAGGAGCAAAATCTTTAACCTGATCAGGTTGGCGCTGCATAGCTTCCTCTAAAATCAAGAATTCAATTGCGCGCAATGATTTCTGGTGCACATCTATCGTATTTCCACAATTTCTGAGCGGGGCTTTGGTCCTGAGAAGAGATGCAGCGGGGTCAGCATTTAGGATCCTGGGCTGAATGTGCACCACAACAGGGGAATATTTTCGGAGGACAAGTGTATACACTCTGGGCAGCGTGTAGACTTATATGACTCGATTCCGGTTGTTGAGTAGCCCGCAGAGTCGACAGCGGGATGAGGGAGAGTAGATTCGAGTATACGATTTAGTCTAGAGCGATTATATTAAGCCACTAATATTACCGAGTGGCGAAGTAGTGAGCGAGTGACTCTCCTGCGTCCAAAGAAGATGGGTATTCGGATAAGGCAAATACAAGCATCCGAGAAACATAGCGTCAACACTGTTTCTGGAGATTGGGGTTCCTCTTCGTTGTCATAAGATGGGATGACAGAGACCGGCGAACAACCAGCTGCAACAACGATGGCACTGGTGATCATTTCGAACATGACTAGCTAACAGTATTGTGATAAATTTTTGTCTGTTGTTCCATGCGTGTGTGGCACGTTTGACACTAAGTACGATGTTCAGCGGGAGGATTTATCTATTGTTATCTTGCTAAAAAAATTCCGTGCGCGAGCTTGTTCTTCTGTACTTTGATACCACCCTTACTAGGGCGAAGAGCAAAGCCAATCTTTGTTAGCAGGACGCTTGCTAGAAGCAATTCATCTTGAACAAGTTCTAATTTGATGGGTGTCTACAGAGCGTATCCTGAATAGGAGCAAAGCAAGCTATCATCTAGGCGATTAAGATAAGATCTTTCATCAGCCATTATTTGAGCATTTTTATTTTATTTTTGATGGTATTTGTATATTATAGGAGTAGTGGTGATCAAGCATTTGGTAAGTGGAACAGATAAGATTTTGGCTTCGAGAGCTCTTTTCTCTTCAACTTCTCTGCTTGTCCTATAAGCTTGTCTTATGGAATGAGAAGGAGAGGAGTCATTATATGTTGTTGGATCTAATGGTAAACTACCCTCAAAATCTGAATGCCTGGATAGCTTATGAAGCTCTAGGTCTATGGTTGAGAGGTAGTATATATTATTGGTAGATGGTCAGGGATGTTGGGGTTTGAAGATTCAGGGTTGTATGGGATTAAAAGAAGTTTAATGACATGGTTTGCGAGCCTTTTGTGCTCAAAATTGATTTTGCGTGTATTCAATGCATCGATTGGCAATTGAGAAGATGTGGCCAGTGAGGATGAGGAAGCATGCTATAATGACGTGTGCCGGGCACGTGACCCACGATGTAATCTCCGTATCTAAGATTTCAAAAGTTACTTAAACATAATTATCGATAAATTTTAGTAAGATAATTAGGATAAATCATAATTTAACAGGGCTGTAATAGCGAGGTGTTAATTTGCTGAGGAATTCTCGGCCCCCAGACATAGCATTGGACAATATATAGATAGACCGCTTGATTCGCGAGCCTACTCGGACGTGAATGAGCAACCCATGGGATGGAGCAGTAAATAGGTTTTGGGAGATTATCTATGGATGGTGATTGGGAAGAAGTAAGTAGTGCCTATTTCCACTACTCAGCCAAGTTTGCTTCTAAGCCAATTGAGCCGGCCTGGCTAATATCTCCTCCTACCTGTATACTTATATATGCTTCTTTTCTCATAGATTGGGCGCCTGCTCCTCTTACCGCCGAATTCACAGCTTCCACCAACTCCAGCTACTACATTTGCGTTCGACAATCCTCAGGAGCTCCTCTGGGTGGGTAATGGCTTTGGACGTGTCTCTAGCTATTATGGAACTGAACTCCAACGATATACGTCCTTCAGAGTCGGTGATGGAGTAGTTCATCAAATTTTGTTGCACGAAAAAGGTGTGATAGCTCTGACATCGACGGCCATACATGCAGCGATGCGGCAAGGCTCTCAAATATGGCATATTACGTACGGATGAGAGTATAGAAAGCACTGATCAAAGCTAATGTTTAAAAATATAGAAGTGATGATATAACAGACCTTCGATGTATGAGTTATACCTTGAAGGGAACGGCTGAAATTCTGGTTGCAGGTCACCAGCACTACATGTTAGTCATTGATATTGAGAAAGGAATTATATCAAAAAAGGTACCACGGCAAATGTTAAAAGATGAAGAAAGAATAACAATAGAATCTACAGATTCAAACCGAATGCCATTATAGTATCATGAGACGAAGCAGATATGTTATAGCTGCAACTGAGCAGGGTCTAGTCAATATTCTTGAGTCGCCGAATTTCTCTGTAATCAAAACTTGGAAAGCTCATGCCTCCGGAATTAATGATTTGGACTCTCAACATGACTTCATTGTAACATGTGGGTACTCAATGCGCCACCAACATACTCGAATGCTTGATCCATTAGTCAATTGCTTCGACTTGAAGAATATGGTTGCATTACCTCCACTTCCTTTTCCATCAGGAGCTGCCTATATAAGAATGCATCCACGCATGTCGACAACTTGCATTGTAGTGTCACAGCATGGGCAAATACATTTGATTGATTTAATGAACGTTAATACAAGTAACATAAAGCAGGTCAATACTTTGTCATATTTGACTATGATTGAAATTGCGTCTTCTGGTGAAGCAATGGTTCTTGCCGATACGGAATGCAATATTCATTTATGGGGATCTCCTTCCAGAATACGATTTGCTGAACTTAGTAAACCCACAATCTTCCCAGAAGAAAAAAATAGGACCATTCATGTAGACTGGACAAATGATACGTGAGTAAGTTTGCTTAAGTCATTGGTTTATGAAACTAATCCTAATTAGCCCTCTTAATACAGTTGGAATGCCATTTTATCGTGAGCCGCTCTTATCGATCTGGCCAAGTCATAAAATATCTGAGGTCGGCGCACCACCTTTAAAGTTTGATCAGCTACTTAAATCAACGCTAAAAATAGCTGAATGGGGGGTTTACGGTAGGAATCCCACTTCATGTCCCCGAAATCAAGTAGAAAACACTAGACAGATGGAAAAAGTATCAACAGGACTTTATGCTCCTAAGTTTCTAAGCGAGAAATCAAAAGAAGATATAAAGCTTAGTGCTAATGGCGAAAGAAGGAAGAGCATGGGAGAAGATTCTTTTGAAAAGAGTCTTTCGAGTGAAAAGGCAGATGTTCCAGTCACGTATCAAAGTCTTGACATTAAATATAGTAAATACGGGGTCGCTGATTTCGACTTTGGGTTAGTTCTACGCTTTGAAATCCAATAGGAGTAATACTGAATTTTCTCAGGTACTTCAACAAAACCAATTTTGCCGGACTTGAGACTCACATATCAAACTCATATGCCAACTCTCTTCTTCAAGTATTTAAATTTATTCCTCTAGTTCGTAATTTGGCATTGCAGCATACGGCAACTTTTTGTGTAAATGATGGCTGCCTTCTCTGTGAGATGGGCTTTTTATTCGATATGCTTGAGAAATCCGAGGGGCTAGCATGCCACGCTACTAATTTTTTAAAGACTTTCAGTCTTCATCCCCAAGGTACTTCTAGATCAAATGCGTAAAAACGCAAAAATAACTTGCTAACGTAATCTGGTATAAGCTACGCCTCTTGGCTTGCTAGAGGATGAAGCTACTTGCTCATCCCCATCAATTATGCTTCAAGGTCTTAACCGATTCCTTCTAGATAAGATAGCGCAAGAATGGAGAAGTATACCCCCAAATACTTCTGCTATTGAACAGGTAACTTTTCTAAATTGATAACTATGATGTACTACCTATGCACTAATATGCGAAAGACTTTCGCGACCGCAGCTACAACCTCAATTCGATGCTTAAATTGTCGAAGTGAGCACACCAGACCTGGTACGACGTTCGTAAATGAATTGCTTTACCCAGTTTCTGTAAGGCTCGCTTTTTTGTGCAGAATCATTGGCTGATAATCGAAGAAAATGATGCTGCGGAGCGTAAAGAAACCTAAGTCAACATTTTCGGATATCCTTAAATCTAGTATAGAACGTGAAATTACAAGTCGAGGCTGGTGTAATAGGTGTAATCGATATCAATCTTTGGCAACCAAAAAAACGATACACAGTGTTCCTTCAGTTCTCATGCTCAATGCTGCGTTAGTTAATTCGGAAGCAAAATCCTTTTGGGCTACACCAGGATGGGTGCCTGAAGAAATTGGGATAATTATTGACCAAGGACATTTGTTTTGTTTTCAAGGCAATGATTTAAATGTCCATCTTCAGCGAGGTATGCATAATATAACAATATATTCATTGATAGGAATAGCTGCAGAAATAAACTCTTGGCAAAACCAGACTCCACATTTAGTATCACTTATCAACGGTACTAGCCCCTCAGTCTCAGTCTTGTATTTTTCTCATTGCATATAGTCGCCCATTCACATCGGGAAGCGCAATCATCGAGCCAATGGCACCTTTTTAATGACTTTCTCGTACGTCCGATTAGCTCAGAAGAAGCTTTAAGTTTTAATAACTGGAAATTACCTTCCGTCATAGCATATCAAACTAAAACAGCAAACAACCTAATTGATAATTCCTGGAAGCAAAATCTGGATACTTCCATTCTGTACACGGATCAAAAGTATGTAGGTTTAAGTAGTATTAAAGCGAGTTTTGACATTTGAGTAGTTCAAGTACAGAAAAGACGTATCATCCATTGGTATTAGATGAAGAGACTCCTGATAATAACACTGTTATTGCCTTAGATACGGAATTTGTTTCAATTAAACAATCAGAAATTGAAGTAAATGCTGATGGCGATCTTGAAACAATACGGCCAACGGTATATGCGTTAGCTCGAGTCTCTGTCATTCGTGGGTCTGGTGAAAAAGAGGGAGTTCCATTTATTGATGATTACATTGCGTTAAAAGACCCTGTAGTTGATTATCTTACCTCTTATTCAGGTGTTGTCAAAGAAGATCTTGACCCACACTTCTCGAAACATAACCTGGTACCTTTAAAAGTTGCATATAAAAAGCTTTGGATTCTTTTGAACTTAGGCTGTAGATTCCTTGGACATGGATTGCGGCAAGACTTTAGGGTCATAAATATATATGTCCCAAAAGCTCAAGTCATCGACACTTCTGATTACTTTTTTATAACCGCACTTAAGCGTAAACTATCCCTTGCTTTCTTAGCCTGGTATTTTCTGAGAGAAGATATTCAAGTAAAGACACATGATTCAATTGAAGATGCCCAAACAGCTCTCAGATTATACCGAAAGTACCAGGAATTTCAAGATGCTGGGATTCTCGATACAATGCTCCAAAATATTTACCGAAAAGGAAAAGACACTGGCTTCAAACCTCCATTGGCTAATAAAGAAAATTTAGGACAGTTCGATAAAAGGACTACAACACCACCTATACTAAATGAGACAAATATTCCTCTGACTCCTAATAGGAAGAAAACAAACTCTACGATATCTGATCTCGGTTGGACTCTCGGCAAATAAAATGATGGAATTAGCCCCAATCAATTAATTTGACCAGAGATTCTATGAAAGGAAAGTCAAGATAACGAGATCTTGAGAAGAAAAATTATCTAGGTACGTTTGTACTGGCGATCAAAGCAAAATGTTACTGAAAAAAATTTACTAAAGCTTTTATTTTCTGGTTTGGAAAGAATTGAGAGAAAATATCATCGATATAAAAATGAAGGGTAAAGGGAAAAAATAATCGTTGGTTATCTCTTAAATAAGTACATGGTCTAAGTAGGGGGAAGTATTTACTATATTAGCTAAGTAAATGGTAATGGTATGGAGCTACTCAAATATGAGAAAGAGGAATTCGTGTCGAATATTCACTCAGTCTATTAAACCCCCATTTCTAGCCGCAATATAGACAAGGAAAAATAATTAACGGTGATGATATATTTTAAGTGCCAAGTTAGAAATAAATTGGTTTCACATAAAATTATACGCAGACTATATTTAATTCCGCTAAGAATTTACGTGTTAAAAAGTATTTACGGTAAATAGTTGTTTCTAGTAATGTTGTTAGCAAACGAATTGACCACCTACTCAACTTTCTAATCGTTTTCACCTGCTCTTTCAAGTATTAATGTAACACAATACTCAAAAAACCTATGGCCAATAGATACTTCAGCTTGGTATCTCGGCTATAAAATTATGTTGACACAATTTGCATTGGAACGAATTTTCAGGTCTGAACATCCCAATTGGGCTTTGATGGGCAAAGAGCCTACAACAGTTCACAAAAGTTACAAAAGGTGATTGCTAACCAGTGAGCCCTGTAGATTGCGGACATACTAAATGCACAAGAGTTGTTTATTTACTCTTGTCGAATGCCTATTTTCAGTTGCTATGCCAATAAGGCGAAAAACGGATCTTGTAACTTTTACATCAAGAAATTATTACATAATGTGAAAACTGGGGGAAAATGGCGAAATTGACCGTCTAATTGGTCTTTTCAGGCAGGGTTCATTGAGAAGCAATCTACAGGCCTCACTGGTTGGCAATCACCTGTATTAGCTACAAGATCAAGATCCGTTTTTCGCCTTATTGGCATAGCAACTCAAAATAGGCATTCGACAAGAGTAAATAAACAACTCTTGTGCAATTAGTGTGTCCGCCCAATTTTACTTTCCCTAATAGCTTTATTACTAAGGAGTCCAGTTTTCTTTAAGTGAATGATTACTAGTATTAATCCCGTGATGCTTAGTCATATATTGCGGCTATTTTCTTCCAAGTCTTAAGATTTTTGAAGATGGAGCTACGCAGGTGCTTCGTCTTATGAAGGGGAGTTGATAATGGCTTGAAGTTTTAGGACTATAATGGGAGTTGGTATAGCAACATCATTGTCTCAGAATGTACATAAACACTCGATCGTTGTAAATTAGAAAAGAGATGTCATCTCACTTATTTATTAACAAAATTATCTGGGGTCGGGACGAGATTCAGCTCAGACTTTCAAGTTCGAATTGGGAAGTCACATCTATACTCACAATCGGGTAAAGCGTTAATGAATTAGATATTTTATAAAACTGCCCTCTGAAATTTATATAGCATGCTTTTGTGGATTTCAATTGGTTGGATGATCTAAGACAAACCAACCAAAATAATAAGGAACTGAGGGAGACTATGGATGGGCTCTTGATGCCTTGAAAAGGGTTCTTCAAGAGAATAGTAAACAGGAAACCGAAATAATTGTCGCTGATAAGGAGCTAGCTCTCGTGAATGCAATCGTCCGAAAATCTCCCTAATAGAAAAATATACTCAGTGCATGGCACATAAAGATGGTACTCCAAACTGTTACAGTTGTGAGATGAGAAATATTGCGATGGTATTAACGCAAAGTAAAATGTAGAAGAGAAGATAGTGTTAAGTATAAGACTTGGTGTTTGTAAAGGTGATATTAGAATATTAGAATATTTTGTTATGTCTTACAATGAGGGTAAAAGCAGCTATCTATATACATGTCTATCTTGCTCCATAATCATACTCATCGAATATCCAATCTAATATTGTTATTATCTAAATTACTTACTAACATTGCTTTGATCCTTTATTGCTTGCTTATTAGCATCAATATTATTTAAGATCCCTCAGTTCTTCATTTCATATATGTCTACACAAGCTTGGCTGATTACTGCAATTACAGAGCCTTGTCTAGATTATATCATTGATCTCTAATCTTCCAACACGTGACTAGGCCTTGCTATTCACAACAAAGGTTTTATATAGGACTTAATGAAAGTTTGGAACGCACCAACAAGTTTTGGGTACTCTGAGAACTGGAGTAGTTGCAAAGCCAAGTGGCTTGCCACAAATTATAACGGTGAACAGATTGTGAAATATATGGAAGACACATGGCTTCCTTATGCAGAAAGATTTATAATATGCTTTGTCAATAGACACCTTCAAAATTGGGGGTCACAAACATCATGTCAACCACCGGTATGCTGGAATATGTATCTCTCTCGTAATATGCCCGGTTAAGAGATGAAATAGACTTTCATAATTTTACCTAGATTGATTTAAGCTGGTGTGCACTCCTGGTACATCACGAACACTTCTTAGCAATTTGAAAGCTGCATTTCCCAGTCGGATATTTTGATACACCGGGATTTTCTCCTCCTCTTGAGTAATCAAGTATCCTTCTCGGAGGCGAAAAAGTTTCAGGTGATCTCAGTAGTAGTGTAGTGTCTTAGGATGGTAGATCCATCAATTTGCCTTATGCTGTAGGATTATCATCTTCTTCTAATCCCAACTATGCCTTCGGGATCCATATAAAACGTGAATTTTGAGACGTATTTCTATTCATTAGCACCTGGTATTTTGAATTATCACAAAAATGATATTTGAAAATTTATGTGTGTGATTAAAATTTGCTAGGAACGTAAATTCATTGTAAAGCTAAGTAGATTTTGACTAAATATGTAGCTTCTTATTTACCGCAATGGTCTTCTTTATTTCTCGATTACTGGTACGATACGATTATGTAAATATATTAAAGGTGTCTGCTAAAAATCATCTATTCTAGAGATCTCTCAAGGAGGTAATATACTATGCTCGGGATATGCTTAAAATTAACTACGTCATAATGTCTACGTCATAATGTCTACGTCATTATGATTACGTGTGTCATGTGACTTGCCATGTGACTTGTCTGTAAAATTTACTTACTGAATGGATAAAAGAATAGACAAAGTACTATTGTACGCTCTTTTTAATACGAAATAGGTTAATATTGATGGTGATGTAGGGTTTAGAAATAAAATAATTTGGATGTAAGGTAAGAAAGTTGCGTATTGCTGTCCCTCACCCAATTGTAGGAACGACAAGGAGATGAGGTGGGGCTAAGACCAACCGAACAAATAGTACACTATGTCCAGGGTATTCGAAGCACTGCAAGAATTAAGACAGGGATTTAAGTCGTGTAAAATTCCCAGTCTAGCCTAATTTATACATGATTTCCTCGTAGAACTCCAAAATTTATATGGCAAAAATTGGTCAGAAAATTCGAAGCAGAAGTCTATTTTTATTTCTATTATAAGCTTTAAGCCTGATTTGTAACATTAAGCGAATTTTTTCTTTATCAATAAAATACATAAAGATGACAAGAATATAGTAGGTTTCATCACAAGCATTCATAACAGCCCGACTTCTTTCTGGAATGGTCTGAGTAAGAATCATAAGATTGTGAAACAATCTCATATATATTTTGCTTCTAATACCCTAGGCATAGTGTAGGTACTTTGACTTATTTATTTATTTTTATTTAAACATTTAACGTCAAGCAGGCTCGCGGAAAAATACTTCCGGTGTCGCCGGATCAGTTGGTGTTGTAAACAACAGAGCAAGTCCAGTATAAAATCAGTTAATTAGTAGAATCTACAGAAGGGACTTGAGTGCCCTTCTAAACTATATATACAAGATCTACTTATTCAACAGTTTACCCTTTAGTTACCCCTTTTCTGGAACCTCCACCTCATCACTTCTCCCCCCGAGTTGATACAAATCACGTGATATCTTCTTGCATTGGAGCAGCCAATGCTGCCTCAAAAGGTTTAACCCGTAATATCCGGTCTCGTGTCTCTCTGGGGACGTTTGGCGTGCCTGCGCAGCCAAAAGCTGTGCCATGCATCTCAATTCGTCATAAGACATCTCAACTAAACTATACTGGCTTCGCGTGTTACTACGATAGCTTTTTTGGTTCATGTGACTACCTAATCAGTACGTCTATACTCTAAATTAAGCCAATAGTTATTTACAACCTTTCAATAAATAATTTTTGTCACCCTCTGTAAACCTCAGTATGTAATTATTATGAATTATAGCTGATTATCTAATTTATGCTTAGTCATATAGCTTAGCTTCCAAGCACCATTTTTTCAATGGCTCTTGCACCTTTTACTGTGCCAAGTCTCCATTTAATATCATCATTTAGTCCTGTAGATGATGGGAGTCTAGGCGGCCTATTTCGCCGGGTACTTAGACTTATAAGATCTACAGAAGTATCAAAGAGTAATTTGAGACACGTGACTCAACACAGATTTTTAGACGAGTAATGATACTGGCTTAAAATTCACAAACAACTACGAAATCTCAATTGTTTCCAGCAACACATTTACAGTTTGAGGGCATGTGTGGCTTACTACTGGGATCAAGTCACCATAGGGTAAACAAAGTTAGAAAAAGGATGAATAAAATAAGTATCTAAAAAATAATTAGTTCAACTTGATTAATAATGGTTATTGAACAGGAGACAATACTTAGTTAATCGAAAATGTTTCTAAGACGCTGAACACTTGCAACTGACTAACACGCCATCCAAAAAAAAAAAATAATTACCTGGTTACAGGCGATTAAAAGAAAAGTTGTTTGGTTCAACTTAAAGCACCATATCAATTGCGCAACAATTATACCCTGTCGCGCTAAAATAGTCCTTGCTAGTAAATTACCAGCGCTAACCCCTGTGAATATACAGGGATTACAATTCATTTCTCTTTTATCGCACGAAATCAAAAGCTTGGCAAAATTAAAATAATTTTGAAAAACTTTAAAAAAATGAATTCTCATAATATTCCCTTTTCTATATCTCTTCTTCTCTCTCCTCTTTAACCCCTATCCCTCAATCTCTCTATTTCATCCCTTTACCGGGCCTTTTTCATTTGGTGTCCCCAAACAAAGCTCCTAGCTATGAGCCACGAAAGATTCGGCTTGAAGATCGAGATTTAATATTATTTATAAACCTTATCAATAGAAAATTGAACTTAGACAAAATCCAGCCGCACGATTATGTCCAAGCTCAATTTTCAATTTCATTAGATTTATCACATCTTGATTAAGTCCCAAACGTTAGTTTTTTTTATTCACTAAAATTTTATCTTAACTAAAAATAATAAATTATGACACAGTAAGATACATTATATTTATTGAGAAAACCTTTATCTTTGCTGTCTTTGCATAAGGGAATCCTCGCTTCGTTTTTTAGATCTATTGAGAGCAGATAAATGGTCACTGACCATATCAGAAAATTCTTTTTCTTATAGCACAATTGTATCAAAATACACGGCCATATCCGTAATCTGCTGTGCGATCTCTAAATTCTCCGCGATTGAATGATCCCCAAAACCTGTGGTGGAAGATAAAGCCAAGGAGTTGGAAGTTTGTGAGGAGTTTACGAATGTTAAGTACACTGTTTCGTTGAATGAAGGTAGTAATATATCAAGATGTTTGGAAACGTACATCTTGATATACTACTACCATCATTCAACGAAACAGTGTATTTAACATCCGTATTCGTAAAGGACTTGACAAGGATTTCCTTTCCCAACTTCTAACTACCTTCTGGCAGAGACGGACGTGTGATGTAATTCTCTACGTCTTGAAGACGTATTGCATTACATTTCTTCAACTGAGAGATCTCAGCCTGGCACATCTGTCTACTACCAAGACCATTGACAGCACCAGCCACGTTCAGCCGGAGATCAATCAACACTTCCCTCAAAAGCTTGAAAACCAGAAAATCTGGTCGCTGCTTTTTGGCAGACTTAAAGTACACGGTCTTCAATTTATCATTAGGTGATGATGGGAATCTAGTTTATAAATAAGTTAGGGGGCTTCTGCTCATTTCTTTTAGATATCCACTTCAAGATCTCATATTGTACATGGACTTCGATTATAGTTTCGAATAAGTATTTTTATTCAAGATCCTTACATACGGTAGCTAAATCATTCTTCTTTTCTTTTCTTAATTCCTTCCTTCCTCCTCCACACAATGTAAAACCTGCCCTTGCATCTTCAGAATTGATACTTAGGTATTTAGCACGTATTCTGTGTTGAAGAAAAAAATAAAACTTTCTGTCACATTACATATATAAAAATGTATGTAAATAGAAAGAAAAACATACATCCAAATAACCAAAATCTGAGTTTCCATCATCAACAATATTTTTTAACATCAAAAGCGTCAAAAAGATACTAAAGAGTGATTGTTTCATCTATACTGCATTTTGGTGCAACTCCGTCGACTGTCGCCTGGCATGTATGAACTTTAATCACAGTAGCAACAGTTTCACGTTTTTGCGGACGATTTTTCCGATTTTTCTGCTTTTTCTGCTTTTTTCTATTCATCCCTTTCTGCCGTCTAGTACGAGCAGCTGTTTTTCGCAACTTCTTAGCTTTTCTTTTTCTCTCTCGGCTTCGTGAAGAAAGATCACGATTTCTGATTTTTTCAGGGGCTTTGGTAGCGGGCTTGGAAGCAGAATTAGCAGCACCAGGATCTTTTACAAGTGAGACTTCTTTGAATGTCTTAGTCTGACCATCAAAAAATTTGTTGTCAGCTGTGACAAATCCCGCCCCTATAAAGTTATTATTTGAAGATTTTGTACTGGAAAATTCTGTAGAACTTATATTAACAAGAGGGACTGTATCAATCGTGACATCTTTTGACTGTATATCTCGCTTAAAAGAGCCACTACAAGAATTTCGATTCGGAATCTCCCCTGAATTGTCTTTGAAAAGGCTGCAAGCGGTTTTGAGATCTAGATCTTTAAGCTTTTGTTCTTTACCAATATTGAAAATTCCTGCAATTCGTTCCATGTCGAGACTAATTGATTTCATAGGCTTATTACCAGCGTCAGGCTGGCCATCAAGCCACATACAACGCTGGCGTGCATCACCAAGAATTGTGCCCCAATTCCACTCCTTACCACAGAGAAACGCAAGATCACCAATTGGGAGGAAAATTTCATCGCGACGAGCCTGTGTATCACTACCCTTAAAAATCATATTTGATATACAAATTGCATTCCCACCCCCCTGAAAGTCGACTGTCTTGAGGTTGTAGCCATTTCCTGTCTTGAAAGTATTTATAGGGGCCTCTCCATTCTTAAGACCTTTAAATAATCTCAAATCTGTATCATCAAAATCGCCTTTGGGAAGATTTTTATTATTACGACATTGCTCGGATGATTTTTTACTAGTCCCTTCAAACACACCAAAATGTTGGGTATTTGAAAAATCCGTCAAGATAATAGATGGAGGATTGCCACTTGCGTCTTGGTTATTTCCTATCTCCATACGAATTTTATAATAGTCTGGACCGGGACCTCCGCCAGAGATTGATTTTATGAAACCATGTCCAGCAATTGTAGTTTTTAAAATGTCACCTATGACAGCGACTGCTCCAGCCATTTTCGCTTCAAAGCCTCAGACTAGGAGGGCTTATCTTTAGTAAAACACAAAAATAAAGGAACGGAATGAAGTAAAGAGCGTGGTAGAAAGAGAGAATTTAGAAAACTCTTTTTCTAGTTTTTAGATAAAGACTGTAAATATCAACAAGTGATATGGAATTTAAGAAATATTCAAAGGACTAAAAGCCAAACGAAAATAAAAAACATAATTAATAATGTAGAGATACATCAGACTGAGTGAGCTTGCGTCTACATATACATAGAAATTGGCAGTTTTTGCTGACATGACGTAGAAGTTCAGTTCAACCAAAAATAGTGATAAGATTTCCTTTGGAGTTTCATTTCATTACAATATTGTTGCTGCAACAGCTTCAGCTAGTCATTGAAGCAAAATTCACGTGCATAATTATTAATCATTACTAAAAGCATATAAGAGCTCCGATACCGACCGTTTTACATACCGTTTCAAACAGCATGTCGTCAGGAGATGAGGTGGAAGCAGGGGCTTTTATCAATGAGTGTAATAACCCTAATAAACTATTGTTACCACTTAATTAGAATTTGATCAGAGGAATTTTATATGATCTTCATTTGCAGATTTTCTTGGCGGTTGTTAATAAGGACTCTGTCGCTTCTTTCAATAAAAAACGATAATTGCTAATCTGTGATCCTGTATATTGCTGACTAAGAAGGTCAATTAGATGGCCGACCTCGCCAGTTACCTCCATATTTTACGTTATGTAATAATTCCTTGATAGTGTAATATAAATCTGTGCTCCGGCTGGTTAAAAATTTCTCCTCCAACATAACTTTCTAAGCCCTACCCATCATCAAATTCTTTTGTCCAAACCAAGTAAGGTAAGCTTGTGTATGATGGAACTTAAATTTTTGAATCTCATGAACCAGGTTTCTAATATTCATTATTAGAATTTTAAATGTTTTGAAGGATAACGGTATGCCCCTGCCCATGTAAATTATAGGTATGTCTTACATGGAAAGGGATATTTAGGCATCTTATTATATCAGGGGGTTACCGATCTCGTCCACCTTACCGGTCGGTACATACTTATTTCAGACTAGCAGTCCTCTTCCACTCGCAATTATGCCAGAAAAACTACGGGTGGTCCAAGTTTCCCCATCAAAAAATCCCATTTTTTGCCGCTTCCAACGCCGATAGCTGACGCAGTGTTGGTCGGATAGATCTCTGGATAAAATTTTCGGTGTCGCATGGGAGTTAAATCCTCCTCCTAATGCATTTACCTCAAAAAAAGTGCTCTAGCGAAGCTCGGTGGACCGTGCGACCCCATCAAAGTGTGCATATCGACGACTTCATCACCCCGGCCATGAAGCCATCTTGGGGTGAAATGAGAAATAGAGTAGATTTGTGACATCGCCGTAGAGTTAAATAACACATATTAAACTGTGAAGCAATTCAGAGGAGGTTGGAAAATAAAAGTGGGCTTTTTTAGAGCCGCTGATTGGCTGCGTACAAAATTGGCTCGAAAAAAGCTCGACCAGGGTGAAGAATATGTTCGACAAGGGTGGAAAAAAGGTCGAAGGTGATATAACGATGCGTTTTGTATGGGAGAAAGTCACGAGAAATGACCGCTGGCGATATGACGATACGCACAAACTAATTTCGAAAATTATGTACTTCTTATAGCAAGTGTGAAAAGTTCGAAGATGATATAACGATAGCACGCTAGCAATATAGTTCGTTCGCTTAATGTTTTAACACTCCAGACGCACAGATATAACCTTCTACCTAATAATCAATTCCTCTCCATCAAATACTTATGATGGAGCGGCCGTAGGTCGCGAAATCTTAATTCCACACTGAATAGCCGAACGAAGCTACAAAAAAGTGTGATGGAGCGACCAGG
>QVIK01000803.1:6987-17920 GCA_003957845.1 Oidium heveae | reverse complement strand
CCCCCCCCCCCCCCCCCCAACCCAAAAGAAACCAAACCCATCTTCACGTTATTTTGATCCATCCTATCTCCACCGTTTAAAAGATAATTTTAATGAAAGAATAGTATAAACATTTGTGTTTAATAATAAGTATTTTTAATTATAAATATTTTTTCACTTAATTTACTTCAATAAAAAGACAAAAAGAAAAAAAAAAGAGTGGGAGCTGCAAACCTCCAGGCCCGGCGTCGTGCTGCAAGCTGTATCGCTACAGCTACAGCTACTTGTGTTCCAACCTCTGTGGCACAACTACAATCGGATGGGATTACATTAGAATCTGACTGGAGCTTTTCTGTCTACTGCCACAATATACTAACTAGTAATATCTCAATTCTAATTGATCAATGGAGATGCCGAAAGCAACCTCATACAAGCTATCCCAAACTTCCCTTCCACGGTCAGCGGATATGCGCTATAGTCACAACGACACGGGTCAACGCAATCAAGGTTCCTTTTTGAAAAGAGCTCCATCGGCTCCCGTCTTCCCACGTACTTATGGTCTGAGCCATTCCCGCAAATCAACTTCTCCAAATCCTACCGTGTATACATCGTACTCTGTCACTGAATCACAACCAGCTGCTACGAGGGTCGAATCGGCAAGTCCAGTCGAAGAGATCCAAAACCTCAAGATAGCTCAGACTGATGATACCGAAATCCTCAAGCCTCGTGCGGAAGTCTCCAAGCCTCCACGTTACCGAAACTCTCTAAGGCGTCGTCCCAAATCAAAGCCACTAGCTTCCAATCCAGATTTACATCAGATTCGACAATCAGCTAGCTTCACCAACGTTAGTGCTAAAATGAATGAAACCAGCTCTTCCAATATTGTTGACGGTCAAGCAAAATTCACGAAGCGATTTTCCGATGAAGCTAAGGATATCAAGTCTGGAACGACCAAAAAGAAATCGGGCTTCTCGGGCTTTATCTCTACGACTTTTGGAGTAGGATCTGCAAAAAATGTCAAAATATCTGCTCCAGAAAACCCAGTTCATGTCACACATGTCGGATACGATAATCAAACTGGTAAATTTACGGTCAGTGAACTTCGTATATGGAAAATCGATTTTGTCTAACTATACATATAGGGCTTACCCAAGGAATGGCAACGCTTGATCACCGATAGTGGAATCACCAAAAGAGAACAAGATGAAAATCCACAAGTCGTCGCTGCAATTGTTGGTTTTTATCAGGAGAGCGCTGAAAATGGTGGCTACGAAACCTGGGATAAATTTGAAAATATCAAGCTTCCGGTAGACTCACATACAGCGTCAAACTCATCGAGTGCGTTTTCGTCGGGGAATGCTAATCCACTAAGTTTATCCTCGTTATCTTCCAACTCATCCTCAGGAAGCCCTCGGTTTCCTGGTAATCACGAAAATAGCTTTGAAAATCCACGTTCTCCACCACCTGTCCCTCGCTCTCAAAATCAAGGAGCAGGTCTGAATCTTCAGGCTAATGAAGCTAATAGCTTACTACCCTCAAGACCGGCTCCAAGGCCCCCTTATGTATATCAAGGTCCCTCAAAATCAGTCTCGCAACAGCTTTCAATAGACAAGGACTCTGGAGTTGGTCTTCCCCGACAATCAGATGACTTACCTGCCCTTACATATGCCCCCCCTACAAATACTGATAGTCCTTCTATGTTACCTGAAGAGCATAGATCTAGGTCAAGGTCTAACTCAAGAGCAAACGCGTCTTGTCAGCATCCAATGCCCATGCAAGTGCTTCCTCCGCAAGCAGCAGCACATAAGCGCCAGATAGCTACTCAAAATCACGAGAATCAAGCGCAACAACAAATTCTGCAGCAAAGCCTTTGCAATGGAAAATATACTCAGCAATATATTCCTTCTGGTCAACCCTACCAACATTCCGAAATAAATGCTATCCCTCACCCGAATCAGCACGCACGTTCTGGACCTGGGCCGAGACCCAGACAACGCACCCGACAAAGTGTTGGCACAGATATTATTGCTCGATTAAAGCAAATATGCTCAGAAGGTGATCCCCGTGAAATTTATCGAGACTTAAATAAAATTGGGCAAGGCGCGTCTGGTGGGGTATATACTGGATATCAAAGAGGTACTAATCGATTGGTGGCAGTAAAACAGATGAATTTAGAGCAGCAGCCGAAAAAGGATCTGATTATTAACGAGATTATTGTCATGAGGGAAAGCTGTCACCCTAATATAGTTAACTTTATTGACAGTTTCCTAATTCATGGAGAACTTTGGGTTATTATGGAATTTATGGAAGGAGGTAGCTTAACTGACGTTGTTACTTTTAATATCATGACTGAACCTCAAATCGCTGCCGTATGTCGAGAGACTTTAAAAGGGCTTCAACATCTCCATTCAAAGGGTGTTATTCATCGTGATATTAAGTCAGATAATATCCTTCTTTCAATGGAGGGAAATATCAAATTGAGTAGGTCTACCAAATAATTTGATCGGAAAACACACTCACACGCTAATCAGCCGACTTTGGATTTTGTGCACAGATCAACGAAATACAAAACAAGCGAAACACTATGGTAGGAACACCTTACTGGATGGCACCTGAAGTTGTCACTCGAAAGGAGTATGGCCGAAAAGTTGATATCTGGTCTTTGGGTATCATGGCTATCGAGATGATTGAAGGAGAGCCTCCATATCTTACCGAGTCACCTTTACGAGCATTGTTTTTAATAGCTACGAATGGAACACCTACTATTAGGCAGCCAGACGACTTGAGCAGTGTCTTTAAAGACTTTCTTTACTTTGCATTGAAGGTTGATCCCGAAAAAAGGGCAAGTGCGCATGATTTACTAAGGGTGAGTGAAAATCAACCTAGTCAGAAATTGAACATGACTAATTTAACTTAACAGCATGACTTCATTAAACGATCTGCCGACTTAATTACTCTCGCACCACTTGTTTGTGCCGCTCGTCATGCTAGAGCCTGCGAAAAAGCGCAAAAAAGATCATCATGATAAACATTTATCTTCATATATATAAAAGTCTAGATCCTTATCTATTGAAGAAGGAATCCAGCCATGATATTTGTGTACAAATTAGATTCTACAAGATTCGAAGTAACTTTGGTAGTAAAATAGTATTTTTATGTCTGAAGGAGTAAAAGTGGCTATCGGAGTTTCGGTGGTGGGTGTTCGGGTCAATAAGGGGAGCTTATTTACGAAAAAGGGGCTATCTATACACTGGTAAACGGAGTCTAGTGTAGGTATCAAATTATTATAAAAGTACTTCTAACGAAATTAGAGAATCAGACTCCCTAGAGGAATAGGCGGGTTTAAAAAAAAACTTGCTTTCCTTACGTGAGCTTAGAGATAATGAGAAAAGGCCAAGAAGGGCCTAAATGATTGAGTCAGATAATCAATCAATATCGACTTTGTTCTAGATCTTGTGTTTTGAAAGGGAAAAAAAATTCCTCAAACAGGTGCTGAAGCATTGGGGATTAAAATCACTTGATTTGTCTTTTCATAGAGAGTATTTATTAATTTGTTGTATAGCTAAACATTGATCTATCACGAAGATAAATCCTTATTTCTTATCTACTAATAGATCAATTTCAAAATGATTTACTTTTCACTTTGCGATCCATCATATACATTCAGGGTGGAAGTTTTTAATTGGATTATTTGTTAACGAGTCGGGCGGACATATACAGATATCAAAAATTAGAGCCCAATACCAAAAATAGATTTAGCTCCAATAAAATATATTTCTGCTTCTTCTTTCTTGAGCAAAATTGCACAACATTGAGCTATTACAGATCAGCTTCACAATATAAATCGATTTATCGAATTATGTAAATATTCTCTTCCTTATCTTGCTTAGCCATTTATACCAATAACGTAAGACACAACTTGGATGGTATTAAAAAGAAGGAGCTGGAAACCCCCAAATAAATACTATGGTGGCATAATTTTTGCTTAATAAATCACCTTGCCTCAGGATAAGCTTCGTAATCTATAGGTCAGATCATAGCATGCCATTATATGACAATGAATCACATGATGGTAATTTATACCAAGGAAGCATGGAATTTATTGCAAACTAGCACAATAGTAAATTTTCAAAAGTTTTGGAGTCGTGGAAAACTTTTTTTTTCGATGATTTATACACAATCGCTGGACGAAGATGAATTAAATATGTGGGCACTCGCTTGACCACTATTTACACAACCATTTGTCCACTATGAGTTTCGTTCATACAAGTGCACAAACCCGTCTCAAAATCTTTCATGTCCCCCCCCCCTCCCCCAAGTTTTTCCCTTATAATAATCGTTGGTAAATATCTATTCAACTAATTATCACTTTAAGCGGCCCCATTTTAGTAAGCAATAATTGAAGCACGCGTTTTATAGGGCAGGCACGCACAACTTAAGCCATCCATTGTTGTTTATTATATAATTAGAAGGGAAATTTAGGGGCGAAGTCTCTGGCTGAATATATGTGCTGGAACGGGTTGTGTTGATTATAGTAGCATGTAGTTTCGGCTGGCACGCCTCCCTCCATCTCTAATGCAGTAAATATCCTATTGCGATACAATATTTCTGGGAAATCATGATGTCTATGGATTGATTGCATATAGCCCCTTAATGATGACAAGGGACTTCGCATTGCTACATATTGACTTACTTTACATGTTCCAGCAGCAGCGTTGATGCTTTGAATCAGTCAAGACTTAATACTCACGAGTCTCTCGACTTTTAGTACGGGAGATATGCACATTACGTCTTCTAGCTGACGACTCAACAACGTAAGTGAGAATTTGAAGACCTATAGAGCTATTAATACGTTTCTCATCTGTCTACCATAAATTAGATAAACTGATATGAAACTTCTCTCTCAAACTTGCCTAGTCTGGGCCGCTTGACAATGGAATTAATATCTCATTATAAAGCGACCTTATCTGTAGTGAATAACTACTTTAATCTACACCCTAATCAAAATTTCCTCAAGACTAATGCATCACCTTTCTTTATAATTTGTACTAAGCTGTAAGACTCAAGCTGTATACTTAGCTTGCAAGCACTAGACTACATATCTCTGCTAGTAGTATTATTAGACATATTTAATTGTGCAAACTAATCCAGTGATCAATCTGCAACTTTTTAGTCCTCACAATATACTCTCAATATAGCTCATCCCGTAATGTACGGTGCGTCTCATGTACTTGTTCCCGGGTAATTATACGGACACCCCCCGGAGGTACCTCATAAATCTGAGCTTAGCCAGCTCACAAATATGTACTCCTCGAACCGCAGTATAACTAGCGTAACAATGTCTGTGCACCGCAATTTGAAGCAAAAAAATTAACTGATGATCTTTTGAATAGTTCCAGCCATAAACTAGGGAATCAAAGCCATTTATTTTCATTAAATGTCCGTCAGAGTGAAAGCTGTGGGCGATAGGCTTAAAGAGTTATAAGAGATCCGTGAATATGACCAGATAAAAGCATGGTTACAAAGCTAGGAATAGTAAATTTTTTAAAAATTATTAATTCAATTATTAACAGCTGAATCAATTAAAGAAGATGAATTTATTTTTGAAATAGTTGAGGCTTGTGACTTCAATTGACAATTGCGACTCCTCATAGAATGATCTTTCTGATGATATGAAGAGCAAATAGAAGCTCTTCTTTCTGGCAACTCTTCCCCTCTTGTTGTGATATCAGGCATATGATGTCATAACAGGGTGAAATACACTCGGCCACACCGGCACATGATCCTTTCTTATGCATAACATAATCTTATGCATAGCAGTTTAATGCAGGGATCTCTAGAATATTGCATATAGATATTGGAATGTTCTGGCAGACTCTCGCTGAAATAAAGGAATATTCTGGAATCGTAGAAGTATATAGATAGTTCAATTAATATCCTCAGTATAGTTGATTGAGAAGATAAATGTATGTAGTACTTAGATACATAAAGAGGTATTGACCTCATTGTAGATAGCTAATTACATGACGAAGGTATGTATTCGTCTGTTTCGGTTTGATACCTAGCTATTGTTGAAACTCTAATTTTGAAGCATAAAAGTTTCTGTCACTACATTGTATAAAGATCGAGCTTGATCTACCTCAACTTGTGCAAGATTTCAGTGGTCTGGATAGCTACTAATCGATTGACCTGGAGAATGGTTATGTGTGCTATGTTCAGATCCGCATCGATGTCGCAGCTCCCACAGTTTATCTGAACGATCAATAACTATTACAGAAAACAGACAGCCTGTCGTACGACTAGACGTACTGGTTCTTCTATTCTGTGAACTTTTCCGTGGATGCTCTGCGGGTTGTGCTTTTCCAGTACGGTCGCAACTATGGACAGCTCTTATATGCTCACTTTTCCTTATCTTTTTTGACCTTTCAGTTCTAAATGCATAGCGATGTTTTGCTGCCCAGCCTTGTATTGAAGTGAATAGCCCTTTTCTTGAGCTAAATACGGCTTCTGGAGGAAGCAGCATGAATATAGAAGAGGATGGAGACATCACTATTGAAGGGCCCGGAATTTTTGAAAGTAATGGTGCTTGAAATGGAGACACTGTTAAACTTTTCATTGTCATATATTGCATTCGGCGGAAATGATAGTAACTATAACTATTGGATAAAAGATTGAAAATTTTAATCTTTTGAAAGTTAACTAAGCTATTTGAGAGATGATCGTACATTTTTCCAACACCCGTCAGAAATAAATACATAAACTTCTTGATATCGTTACTTAGGCAACAGGTAAATGCAGTAAGATAATACGCCTATTATGAGCTGTTCAAGTTGTAAAAGAGAAAATTATAGTGGGGCGATGGGGGTGGTACGGGGGAGAAGGTCTTTCTGAGCTGACTAAGCTCAGATTTATGAGGTGCTTCCGGGGGGGCGCGGGGGGGTATCCATATATGCACCTTGTTCCCGAGGCTAATTATCAATATTAATCTGATCAAGGGATTGTTAACATTGACTCTAATCACGTCTATTTGATTGATAATTATGAAAACTATTCATGGCGATATTTTGATGTATTTCTAAATAGAAGTGACTCCGGATTAATGTAGAAGTACTTTATACTTATTAGGCATACGATGCTGATCAAAGTGTGGATTCAGCTGACGATGTGCGTCGTTCTACATCTCTAAAATTAAGACTTGTGTAGCATAGTAAGCCTTATTCAACCCTCAAAATTGCGGTACATGCTCATACATTATATTATGTTGAAACAAGATTGCTCCCAACAGTGAAGCTGCGAATTCTGGCACTTTGGCGTAATATATCTGACGATCAGCACATTGCAGATCCATAAATTAATCCATATTTCGATACGTTTCTGTGGGTTTAGTTATTCTATTCATTATGAAAACCCTTTTCTTGTGCATTCCTGCTTAATATTATGTCTATTCTCAATCTATTATTATGAATCTTTGGGATTCTAGCTTGTAACTGAGATTGATACGAGGTTTTTTACTGGTAGAAGCATTCCCGAGGTTTCATTTCTATTTCACAAATGAATTGTATTTAATAATGGCAAGTTTAAATAGTGGCATGTGCATATCTCCCATCTAATTAATTGTGGACTAACGCGTCATATCCGCGTTTTATAACTTCTGAACTAGATTATTAAACCAACCAAGCTCTGAGAAATTATTACTACAGACGAGCCATCTTCTTCAAATACAAAATCTGCTTTTGAATTTTCTGATCTTTGTGCTGAGCTCGATTTATAGCCTCAAGTAAACTTAATTATCATTCATTGGGAATCATTACCGCTATATTTTCAAAAAAGGGAAGGAAGTCTTTTAGTTGATCTAGATGGTCTCCCTCGTTCTTTTATACGCCTTCGTTCCTATATTGTCTCTATAACTGGTCATGCGAGCACGCACTCTAGCATAAACTACTAGCGATGAAGTGAGACTTCTGCTCCATACTTATCTCGAATTCGTTTCAATGCGTCAACCATTAATATTGCCAACCTTGGCTCGAGCATTATGCCGATAAGAACTTTCAGCTCTTGGAGTGGATCAAAATAATTACAAAAAATGTTAATCTTACAACAATTTATCCCTGCTAGCGTGGGTAGATTTTGGTCTGGGATATAATTGGCTAGTGGAATGAGCTAGTGCTCACTTCGTTTTTGTATCTGAATATCATTATCACATGAATAAGCTCCACTATTCAGTTTCCCGTTCAACAGCGCATTATTTACTAAATAGTTAATTATCATCATCACTGGTTTCACTTATAAATATTTATCTTTACCAGTATTTATTTCTACTTAAATTGGTAAGCTTGTTAGTTATACATGTAAAGTCAAAATTGTGACTAACCTGCCACGTTTATTTTCTTCCATCTAGATACCCAATTTAATCAATATGTCATGTAGTATTCTCCCGAACGAGCTTTCTGAGATATTCGATACTGTATTTGAGAATATGAACCTCTGGAAATCTTTACAAAATTAAGATAATGTTGAAGCTTTGACAGAGCTCGAACAAATAGATGACAAGTTGATGGAAGAGTGAGTATGGAAAACTATCGACGAGATCTTCAGATCTTGTCTAGAATGCGTAGCAAGTTTTGACTATTGACTTTGCTAACCAGATATCACTCATGGAGTATCTAGAGAAGACATAGCTATTATTCGAACAGTAATTCGTTGGGTATGCTATAAAGTGACATCGAAATTTTGGAGGGGCAGTAACGAGTGACGCCACGAGTGGAATCCTAGCATAGATCCCTTAAATCTGGTCGGACAAATAGATTGGCAAACCTAATTTGCATATGTGATGCAATATAAGAGATTATGCATAAGCAGAAAGAAATTTTAGGTATAAAAGGTAAACTCTTTGTCAAAACGTTCTGAGGCCTTCAAAAAGTATACCATATCATAATTCCTCAACAAAATTATCACACTCAAAGCAATCAATTCAATTGTGCGGCAACTCGAGAAAATTAATCAGGAGCAAAATGCTGAAGTCAATCAGTTTGCTCCACGAATTTTTCAAAGCAGTACGGTCTTCCATGGAAGTATCCCCTGGGAGAGTTTTTGCGAAAAGATAGCAGATTACTGTGAGGAGATTGTGATATATACTGGTTTATCGTTCGGAATAAGTAACTAACTGATGAAGAGACTCAATGACGAAGAGAAAGAGATCCCTTAGTGCCTCCTTCAAGAAAAAGGAATAATAAAAAGGTCTTCGGATCTATCTAGCCAAGTAGATCAATTGAGGCAGGATTAGAGACCAGCAGTCACCGAGATTTATCCCATGAATAGAATGGGATCTTATCAGGAATGTAACATCATGTAGTAAAAAAATAAAGAAGGCACAGAAAGATGTTGATGAGAAAGAGAGACAAGAGCTAGATCTTACGACTCTGATAGAATGGAACAAGTGATAAATAATATCAGGGAAGCCCTTAGAACCTCTCAGGAATCTACTCGACAGCAGATGCTCTCAAAATTAGTGATTCCGGCCACAAACGCATACCAATCAATTCCAGAATTTTTCCCGGAATTTCAATGTTCGTTCCACTCTATCTAGGGACCTTTCTAACAGCTTTCGAAGCCAGAAGAGCATTTTGCTGCAAATATACTGCAAATATTTTGCAAATGTTTTTACATCTACCACCAGAAACGTATCTTTCTCGGTGATTTTCCGGTTCATCAAGATTCATATCGTTAGATTTCACGGAAAACAACAAAAGATTTAGAGAAAATTAAATCAAAATCAATAGATTGTTTAAATCTCAAGCATTATAGTTTGCAAATAATGTGACAAAAGTATTAATAGCTTAACAACGTTAAACTACAAAAGAAGGTTATTCTACTGGTCAATAAAAGCCCTGGTCATAACACACCTACACCAGCAGGGATAAATTATTGTAAGATTAATATTTTTTGTAGTTATTTTATGGAAATCGTATAAAAATGGGGCTTATTGTGAGCATAAAATCATGCACATTTATTTTCCGGAGTATTTAACCTCGCGCTGTCAGGGTCACTAGCATAACCAACAGAGTTATGAGTTGTGAAAGGTTCTCCTGTACATAGATTCTTGATCCAACAAATCAAAAAACTTTCCCCCCCCCTTAAGCCCTCCATCAACATCAAAATTTAACCTATATCATAATACAAAAGTTATGTTCATGTCCTCAATATGTTTTTAATATCCTATGAGTAAGAATTTGAAAAACGAATAGTTCTGAAGTGGAAAATATAAAGCTACATATTTACTCAAAACCTGAGGTAGTTTTACATTCGTGGCAGTGTTGCAACACAACTCTAAGGGTCTTAAATTAGAATATTTATCCAACAATATAATCAGAGTCTATGTACAATAGAAGATCTTAAAGTAAAGATCCAAAAGGTTTGAGGAACCTCTCTTATTTATTTACAATTATCCAGATGACATCACTTAGTGATTCATATTACAAGTAGAGGTTTCGTATGTCATCATCCTCATCATGAGCAATCATGAATGCATATTGATGTAATAACTTGAGGCTAAAATAACTGTTTCCATAAGGCAATCTGTCGGTATACCCATAGCCCTCGCTAAAGTTAACAAATCTAAATATTGACAGGCGCTCTGTTGGCCTTATCTTAAAATAGACACAACAAGGCATTCCGTTAGCCTTGTCTAAAAATAGATATTATTATGTAATATTTAATTATAATGCTAGAAGTGATTTGATTGGTTTAGGCATTAGCCTATTACAACAACCACCAATTATAACAAACTAACAAAATAATAAAACTTCCTAGTAGAGATATATTTATACATCTTTGATATAAATATTGCTTACAGGCCTAGTTGAGCTGCAATTTACATGCCAGTTTTTCAATATCACCAACTTCTAACCCCCAACTAGGCCTTCTAAAAATATCTCAAATCGTGGATTTTTTTTTT
>QVIK01000802.1:0-22108 GCA_003957845.1 Oidium heveae | reverse complement strand
GGCTCATAGTAATATAATCGTCCTTTATTAGCTGCACCAGACTTTTATAAGATTTGTTCCCTACTGAATTCCATCTATACTCTAACTCCATTTTAACTCTTTCCTGTTACCTCTATGACATCAGACATGAATCAACTTCAAGAACTCGCCCAGCTAACTTACAACACCTTTGATGAAGCACGCCAAGTAGTGGACGCTCAGCTCCTTATTGAAGGATTTATTCATAGGGTCAAGCATATCAGGAGGGTTGGAAATAAACCAGACGGTGCCATCAAAGCTTTACATCTTGTTTGCTCATGCAGCGGAAGTGCACCGCTGAATACAACTGCTCGACGCCTTCGAGTTCGTGGGAGCCGTCGTACAGGTTGCCAATTTAGTATGACAATTTATCGGAAACAACTGGATAATGCATATGAATGGGCCCTTGAACTGAACAACGTGGAGCACAACCACGAACCATTTGTTGATCCTGTTGTGCACCCTCAAGGTCGTGCTCTCACTGCCGCGCATAAAGAGGAGATTCTCGGCCTCTGCCGCCTTCGTTTTCCTACTACGCGGATTGTCCTAGCAATGCAACGAGAGCATAATATTACAGTGACTGATCGCGACGTGTACAATATCCGCGATAAAGAACGTAAGAATTTGTTGGCTGGTCGCTCTCCAATTATGGCATTGCTTGACGGACTGGAAGCTAGCATTGATGCGCCCTATCACACCTAATTTGACCACGAAAGAAAACTCACGCATTTGCTGGTAGTTTCACCATCACCAAAAGAAATCTGACATGAGTTCACTGCCGGGACAGTCTGGCTGATCGACACGACATACAAGACCAACCGCTTTGGACTTCCTTTGATGCATGTTGTTGGCGCCACCGCCACTTCACAAACGTTTACCTTTGCATACTGCTTCATGGCGGCAGAGCGTGAAGCGAACTATCTCTGAGCAAGCAGCTCTTAAAGCAATGCTTTGATCAGTTCAATGTGACACCATCGACCTTTGTGATCGACAGAGAGATTGCCTTAATGAAAGCCCTGGACAGCGTCTTTCCTGCTATAACAACCCTCCTCTGTCGTTGGCACATCATGAAAAACATCACCGCAAGGCAGTGACATAATTTTCAGTCACTGGACGCCTTCCAAGAGCTCATTAATCAGTGGAACATCCTTACACAGTCATCAACAGTCGATCTATTCAATCAACAACATGAATATATACAACGCATGTTCCCAATCCATGTCATGAACTACCTTGAGGCGACGTGGCTTTACCATAAAACACGATTTGTTTCCTGCTGGTTACATGGAAAGTTACATTTTGGACACACGACTACATCAAGAGTAGAGAGTGCTCATGCCGCCCTGAAAAAAATGGATAGCTGTCTCCACCAGCGACTTGTTAGCCGTCGATTCAGCTTGTCACCTTGCATGTGAAGGACAAATTGCCGCCATCAAGCTCCAGACTGCCAAGGAGCGCGCCGTTGCGGATATGCAGTTTGGATCAACTTTTTCTGCGGTCATGGGCAAGATCTCTGTGGCAGGATTGAAGTCTGCGTTCAGACAGTACAACAGCCGGCATGACACGGGAAACTGCAAGGGTAAGTTTTTCCCTTAATTGCGATCATCGCCTACGGTCACCAATGCAAGCATACTGACTTAGTTTAAAGATCTGTATGCCTCCAACTTTGGTCATCCGTGCAAGCATACCTTTCGATCAAGAGCAGGAACAAGACCATTAAGTCTCTAAGATTTTCATGTGCATTGGTGGCTGGTCCAACCTACTCGGGAAGCCCGTGCCGCTGTTTCTTTAACGCCAACGATCGATTATGCGCTGCAGGGGATACGTGAGGAGTTTGCGTCAGCACCAATCTACCGCCAAAGAGAGATATTTGAGTATATTCAGTCGATGCCGATCACAGAAGTCCAAAATCCTGCAGTTCTGCAGACTAGCAAAGGCCGTCCCCAAGGCGGATTGAACAGGCCAATGGCCTCACAAACCTCCACAAGAAGAGATCCTTCGCAGCTTGAGGTTGCCGAAGGAGATGCGGAAGGTGTGGGCAGGCTGGGCACAATGTGAGAAGTTGCCGTCAAATTGTCACACNTCTTTAACGCCAACGATCGATTATGCGCTGCAGGGGATACGTGAGGAGTTTGCGTCAGCACCAATCTACCGCCAAAGAGAGATATTTGAGTATATTCAGTCGATGCCGATCACAGAAGTCCAAAATCCTGCAGTTCTGCAGACTAGCAAAGGCCGTCCCCAAGGCGGATTGAACAGGCCAATGGCCTCACAAACCTCCACAAGAAGAGATCCTTCGCAGCTTGAGGTTGCCGAAGGAGATGCGGAAGGTGTGGGCAGGCTGGGCACAATGTGAGAAGTTGCCGTCAAATTGTCACACCTTCTGCACCGGCATCGGACGCATCGACAAGCATGGCCAACCTGATGTAAGGTTTGTTCATGATGTCAGAGCGGTGGGAGAGATGGAATATTGATATGATATATTTAAACAGGCACTGTATTGATCAATGTAAGCAAGCAGAAGATAGATAAACAAGTAGAATTGAAAAATACATGAGAAGCTTTGTTAGTGATGAAAATGATATGCAAGCTATTTGAAGTGTTAGTTCGTCTAGATTCATGTCAAACAAGTAGAATATAGGGAAATGCATTATACCATTGGTTCTCTGTTTATACACCTCTCTGCCTTGCTGTTCAGCCCTATTTAGTTGGGGATCTCAGGCGTCGAGTGGTTAATCTCCATAAATGATAGTCGTCCGATCCTACCCTGACCTTTTTGTTGTGTTCCCCGATATTTTGCTTATTGTAGGGCTTCGAGGTAAAAGTCAATTTGAGCCAATCAGGCGCCAGTATTTTATGGTAATTTAATTTAGGTGTACAAGTTGAGTGCCGATTAGCGGAAAGTGAGTGCCTGTTAGCGGCTCCAATTTCTTAATACAACTAAGTTCAGCAGGAGAATATGGCCTATTTTTATAGCAGGGTGCTTGTTTTCTTGGTAGCAATTCTGTTTTGTGGTCCCAGGAGCGATGTGGAGGAAGTGAATTCGCATTTTTTGGTAGAAAATGTTGTATATATATATGGAAATCTAGCGGTAATACCCTTTTTATCTCCTCGATAGTTACACCTGGTTCATTCTCAAGAAATTTTTCCACATCAGTACCGTCAATTTTTCGGCGTAGAGATTCTTCAGTCGGTGTTATTAATGAAAAGTCATTTATCATACTTTCGGAAAAATTTTCCTCATCTAATTTGAGTATGTTCTTTAGATATATATAATTATACACAGATTGTGCTTTCAAAGATTCAGATGAAATTTCGATGTGATTTTGTGCAAAAAGTTTGCAATGTGGAACGTTGAAAGGTAAACAATATTGTCGACAGTGCTGTGAGTGAAGATCAAGGGACATTGTGGTCCAATCGCACTTAGGATTATGCAATTTCAACCATGGTAGACCTAGAATAATTAGGTTTAAATTGCCTAGCTTTGTGACGAAAAGCACCAGATCTTCACTATGTTTTTTCAATCCGAGACGAAGAATACAATAGTGCGTCACAGTAGTCTGAGAGCTGCCATCCGCTAGACGAATTTAACGTGGCTTTACGAGAGGCTTGATGGTTAAACATCCCCTTTAGTGTCCGAACACAACTTTTGTATGTGGCAAGCTTCTGCTTTTGACTGAGAATTAAACCGTAGATAGGAAGATGGCCACTAATTTGATACTCTTCTGGATCAACCCGATTACGATGTCCACAAAAATTTGACCATGCTGAGTCTAAATTATTCATTGCACAGTGTGGTGATTCACCAACTATAATGCAAGATAAATTACTTTCTTCTGTACGTATTTGAAATCTTCCCTTTTACCCACAAGAGGCAGCTACCCCTAGTTGCCAGATCTAGTACAATAAATTGGTATCACCAATATCACCGAACGTAGAGGTGGAGACAAGTCTTGTAGAGATTTTACGGCTAAAGGAATGTTGAGCACTTTACCTACTTTGAGAAAAGTAACACTGCGAAACTCAACCCAACTGTAGTCACTAGTGAAAAGGGAAGATGGTGAGCGAAGGTTTGAGTTGGTGATATCTTTCTAACATTTTTCGGGGTTGTTGGTAGCAGCTAAGGGGACAGATTTAGGACGTCTTGTCAACCAAACTTCTTGTTTAAGAATGACATCAATTCGTAGCTCTCATACGGGAGCAAGCGCAATCAATGTCTTACGTAGTAACCCCTCTAGATATATTGATAGATATTAATCGGAGATTATGCAAGGGAGAGGAAGTGGCCTGTGAGACGCTCTTCATAGTCGCATCTCCTCACCAGTTTAAGCTTGAACAGGTGTTTCATTTGAATTATCAATGCTAAAAATAGTCTCCTGACTAATGGACGCAGTTTTGTATGCTCCGTCTGAAGTTTTAGCAATTATTGTTGTAGTCTCAGCTGCCTTAGCTCGAACCTCTGCTTTGTGCTCGCGGTCACCAGCCCGTCGATAAGAATTTAACTGTTCCAATATTGGTTTGTCGAAGCAATTTGGTCTGGCCAAATATCTGCGACTATCTAAGCGACGAAGACCTCCGTAGTTTTTAAACTATGTTGGCGTTTTATACGCGTCTAGAGTGTGCGTAGTAAAGCCGAGATTCCCGCAGGACAGCGCATGCGTATAATACCCAAAATTATGGTGACCATTACACCGGTTACAAAAATCAATCGGAAGTCTCTTTCTAAAGTAATCAGAAATCTCAGACTCAGCAAACACTCTGAATTCAGTGCGTAGAGCTTCAGAGAATAAAGTTGAGTCCTGTGAGGGAGGGGCTTCTGGATTTGCAGTAACATTAATTTTTACAAGAGCTGGATGTTTAGATGATACCCGCTTTATCTCATTTGGAAGCAGTTATCTTGATACTTAAACCTGACCATCTATTGACATAATTAGGATCTAGTTAGAGGCAGAATGACGCACAGGACACAAAAAGGACCCAAGCAGCGGAAAGAAGAATTTATTTATAGTACATACTGTATGAAGTTAATGTAAAGCCTGAGCGAACTCGGTTAAGGAGAGCTGTATGGATTTGGAGAGACCGACAAATCTTTGACCATCACCTCTCAAAGGCTCGCGGGAGAGAGTTTACGTTATTCATAATCAAGGGGAATGCGAATGAATAGTCGGTCATCGAGTTTGTTTCAGACGACTACCTTTTATTAACATTCCCACTGTTACAACTTAGGACGATTAGGCAAGTGGGTTACAATGCTAGAACTAATTTCACTTTGAGGGTTTACTATCAATTTAGAGTTCTGCGATTTCTTAAGATCGTTATGAGCAATTATCGCTCAGAATTTCTCCAATTGCTTTTAATATCCAGTTGTTTCCGCGAAATCGGCCTGCACATCTTGCGAATTGGGACATGTAGTATTTTTAGGGGAGGCAAGCAAATACTTTTTCTACATTGCAGAAATTTTTTTGTTTGATCTCATCATTTTGTTTAGGTTTGATGTAATTGGTATTATCGGAGGCTTAGGGGGATTGCCATGGGCAGGTGGTCGCTTCTCGAAGATACTTTCTGATAAGCTTAGCCTCTTCTCTTTCAATTTCCTCCTTGGAGATTCTAAGAGTGCTCTCAATGTTGTAGTAGACACTTGTGTATATTGAAAGACGAACATGTCAGGCACGTTCTTGACATTGCCTTGCCCTTTTCATTTCAGATAATTCATTTGGGAGGTAAAAATTTTCTCTGTAAATGTTGTTAATTTAAATTGGTTGGATTTGTCTATCGTCATGATGATTTGAGGTACTTTACGTAGGAGTAATGCCCATTCTAATTTTCCTTTGTGGTACCGCTGAGTCTTGCGGCGTTATTAATAATAGACGTGGATCTAGGGGTGTGAGAAGGAGAGTAGAGTCGGAAGTAATGGTAGAGTTGGAAAATTAAGGGCATTTGAGAGCTCATTCCCGTCGAGCATGCGACAATATCTTGAATATTGTTATTGGTTATTTTTTGCTGTTTGTTCAAATAGAATTACATGTTGTAGATTGTAGAATATATGGGAATGCGAACATTCACATACCTCAGTTCATTCTCTTAGTAATCAAGAATCTACACGTTACCTAAAATCGCCCCATCTTCCTGTGTTAACCTATTAACCTTTGTACCTATGAATTCGGAAACTAAAATACCTTCATTAGTTAACAAATATAACGATAATTTGCTGCACATGTTAAAGAGAAAAAGAGAAGATTCAACACTCTTGTGTAAAAATTATTAGGGATTCTTGTCATTTAGGCAAAGAGAGTGACGGCAATTTAAACTTAAGGCCAACAAAGAAATTAATGAGATATCAATTATCTAGAGTTTTTTTTATTAAAGAAAATTAAAAAAACTAAACTCTAAGTCATGTCGGAAGCATACGAGCTTGAACGTCAGAATAACACACGACTGTCTGAGTTATCCGCAAAAGTTACAGCGTTAAGAGGTATAACTGTTGATATATATGATAATGCAAGAGCACAGGATGTGATCGATGATACTGTGAGTCTTAATCCTCTTAGCTATTATTCTCTTACATAACTGTGTACAATTACTAGCTCAAAGATTTTAATCGAGTTGATACCAACTTCTGTCTTAGTCCAATACATTTTCCTCCATGGGTACGAGTTTAAAGGGATCTGCTGGCAGGCTCCGACGAATGGCTGTAAGCGGCAACAAAGTTGCCATACTCAAATTATCTGGTATCATCATAGGAATAACTATTATTTTGTGGTATCTATGGGGATTAATTATTTAAAATCAAAGACTTTCCTACTGAAGAGCAAGAAACGTATATATAAACATTTAAATAATGGAGCTCGGACGAACCCATTGGTATTGTCATACTTAGGGCCTAGGATTTTTATGGTTATGTTGTAAAAATTATGACAACTTCTTTGAGAAATTTAATACAATACTGGCCAATGACCCACAATCTCAAAGGGTCTACAAGCTTGAAAAAATGGTTAAACTTTTATGTACGCTAGGCCAATGTCCGGCTCTCCTGATACTACGTTGACATCGTGTGGAAATATATCCATGCTGTATCAGACACTGAAAGATTGTGAATGGCTATGGAAAATATAAAAACTAAACTTGAAGATTCCCCAATTCAATATCTGAGACCTCCACTTGCAAACTTGACATGAGGTATTAGACTATCATAGTGCCAAACTTGATAGGGCTAAACTTTGCGAATCATATCCTTTCAAGATTGATTATGGCCACAAAAAAATCATCGTCTGAGCCTTAATTTCATCCAAGTTCAAAATGATATTAAAGACACATTTTCAGTTTTGAACTAGAGGATAATTATAAAAGTTGGTATGCTACCTATTCTACGTCAATCAAATTGACTTTAGATTAATATTCCTCATGAACTTGAGTTCAGAGATGTGTCCTTTTATTCAAGAAGCAAACAAGAAAGATTCTAGGATGATAGTAACTGAAGCAAATTGATATTTATGATTTCTTATAAGAAAATCATTTGCTAAGTTGTATTTAGATTTTAGATAATTATACATAGACCTAAACAATTTCAGGCCATTTCTTGTAATTAAAAGGAGTTATTAGTAAATATGGGTATTACAAATGCCATAGAGATCAACAATTGAAATTCGGCCTAAAAGATATTTATAACGCTACGCTTTTATGATTTTTTAGGTTCCCGAATGATTTACTCATCCCAGAGGATAGGCCTTAGGCTCAAAATTGCACTAAAATATTATATAATGCTCGTACGAAATGTAAATCACAAAGATCGCTTCAAGTCAGCAAATATAATAAGCAAATAAATCGCTAATATAGTTTCTACGAAATCTATCTCTAGGTTCAATGACAATAAGTGCCCTGTAAAACGTGGAATGACAAAAATTTTGAATGAATATTCGAATGCAAATTTGAACGTATCAAATGTGAGCACGACGTGTAAAATAAAGTTTGATAGGCTGCCTACTTTGGTAATATTCGAATTACGTGACTGGCCATTGATATCAAAAAACTTAATGGCCAATATTCAAAATTTACAAGATAAATGAAGTATTTAATGAATCAGCCAACTGTAAAACTCGTTTCATTTTATAAAATCTCTGATCAACATCCACATATGATTATTCATCTGAAATCAAGTTACTCTATGGGTGATAATGTGTTGATTTCCGACAAGTCTACTATTAAATGATGGTAAATATGTTTGAGAGGGGATTTATTTATTTTAACAACAACAATGACTATGCGACAACTCCTCCATTTCCATAAACATCATCTTTGTAGACTCCTCTACTCTCCTCGCGACACCTTACTCCTTCTAAGTCTTTATATCAAAATACAACTCAATAAAAGTACCTTCAAATAACTGAATAGCTTAACCACAAATAAGGTTAGATTTAGGTCTTGATATCTTTACTTATGACTGGATCATCTGGGGAGAATTTCAGACTTATGCTATTTACGCAATGCCTCTCATCTGTGGGATTTTTATAACCTTCTCCTTTAAAGACATGGCCTAGATGTCCACCACAATTCGAGCATACAATTTCGGTCCTCGACATTCCCAGTGAATTGTCAGTAAATCGAGTTACTGCACCAGGGATATTATCAAAGTATGCTGGCCACCCACATCCAGACTTGAATTTATGAGAAGCTTTATAAAGTGGTGCATTGCAGCCAGCACATGTATAGATACCTTTGTCCGGCATATGCTTATCGTATTTTCCCACAAATGGAGGCTCAGTGCCTTGTTTCCTTAAAACTCGAAATTGCTCTAGAAACCTTAGTTGAGCCTTCTAGGAACATTTTTTTACTCTTATAATTTATACCATTAGACAGAATTGCTCGCCACTTTTCATCAGATTTTTGAATAGGATAAGACATATTGGAGGAGGAACAACTAGTAGTAAGAAGACTAGATAAAAAGGGAAGAATTGGCATTGAGTTACGCACTATTCCCGGCGCTGAAGGCCGAAGAACTGTAATGTAATTTTGGAGTGGATTGCTAGTAATATTATTTATCTTATAGAATGTACGAAAAAAGGGAAGATAATAATGTAGGCGCATTAGTGCTTTGTCTATTTCGTTTGACACACTATAATTAGTAGGCTCGATTGGATCAAATAAATAGGCAATTTTCACGAAAATGTGAATGATATACTGTGCCCACAAAATTGGTTTTTGAATACGTCAGATGACGTGCAGTTAGTAAAAAACAGGGTGTGCGAACATAAAGTTTAAGAATATTATGCAACATGTTTTAACATACGTTCCGCCGGCCAAACTCTAAGCCTGCTTGGCAATGAATAAGGATAATAGTTACAACCACTTCAATTTTTTACATCAAAAGTATTGCAGATACAATGTCAAGGAGGACGCCAAATCCTGCGGCAGAACGTGCAGCCCAAAATGCCCAGACGATCAAAAGCCTCCTAAAGTCTGAGGGGAATAAAACATGTGCAGACTGCAAGAGAAACAAACGTAGGGCCTTTCTCTTTTAACATCAATTGCTTTTATTTTGAGAATTTAAAAACTTACCATATCTTTATCTAGATCCGAGATGGGCATCATGGAACCTTGGTGTGTTTATTTGTATTCGATGTTCAGGCATACATCGTGGCATGGGGACACATATTAGCCGAGTCAAATCAGTTGATCTAGATGCATGGACTGATGAACAGCTACAAAATATACTTAAATGGGGTAATTTGAGAGCCAATAAATATTGGGAAGCCAAGCTTGCTACGGGTCATATTCCCTCTGAGTCAAAGATTGAAAACTTTATCAGGACTAAATATGAGTCGAAACGTTGGGTCTTGGAGGACAATATACCAGATCCCTCCACTCTAGAAGTGGATGGAGACGATGATGTACCATTAAGTTTGGTGAAGGAGAAACAGAATATAGAAAGATCTTCACCTCAAAGAACAAGTCTAAATCAATCATTTGCTCTTTCACAAAATAAAAGAATCCAACAGCCTGATTTATTAGAGAGTAACGTTTCTATCCCTTCAAGAGAAGGCACTACAAGTTCTTCAGTATACAAGTTGCCATCCAAATCTGAAGTTGCCCCGCCTAAACAGACAAAACCGGTGGACTCTCTTCTAGGTTTAGATTTTTTTGGGACAGGAGCTGCTCCTCCGGGAAGACTTACGAACTCTACGCCGATGACAGGAACACAGTCACGGCCTGATTTAAAGCAGTCTATACTCTCCTTGTATGCTACAACATCACGGCCTCAGCAACAAACAGTGCAGTCTCCTCAAAGTATTTTCGGCAACTTACAATCTCCTTTAAAGTCTCCAGATCATAACACATCTATAGAGAGTACTAGTGATGCATTCAGCTCACTAAAATTTACAAGCCAACAGTCTATATCATCAATAGGAACATCACAATTTCAATCAGGATCTACAGCTCCAACTAAATTTGCCAATGTATCAAGCCAAAATCCAACCATCTCCCAAACACAAACTGAAGCCGTTAAAAGCAATTTCTCCAAGAATAATTTGGAAAACAAAACTGTGCAGCCACCAGTGCAGTCATCTCGTGGATTTAGCATTTCTGGTAGATTTGATGCACTTGGAACGGCACCCAAGTCATCTCCAACTGTAGCAACAAATAGTAGTTCAGGTCTCGGTGATATGTTTGACTTTGCTAGCTCGACGTCTACTAGTCAAACTACAGCTCTAGCTCCAATGTCAACTATCTTATCTCCTATGAACCAGCAAAATTCGGTGTTTAATCTAACTCCTGCAAATCCCCCGCAATCCAAGTCTGTTCTTCCGCCAGTTTCAACTAATTTAGCTTCAAATAGTGATGTATGGGGGTCTAATGATGCATGGGCAAGCACAAGTGCAACGGACTCAACTTTTAAAACAAAAACATTGGCTTCTCCAACAAGATATGAAGAGCCTAGATGGGGAGTAACAAGTGATAATATGACAAGTAATTCAAGATTAGCTTCTAATGGAGGAAGTGAATTTGAAAATAAAATCTCTGGATCCGTTAAAGCCCCTCCAGCTGTCAGTGCTGATGAGGAATTTGGAGGTTGGGGTAGCGCCCCAACTGCCCCAGTGACGCTAACGGCAGTAACCACCGTACCCACAGGCTCGGTGTCTCATAAGCCTGCTGCTGGCTTTGCAGGTAATGATGACTTATTTTCTAATGTATGGGGATGAAAACTGTCATAATGATAATGATACGTAATTCTAGCGGAGTTAATATGACGAATAATTTTGTGTTCAAAGTTAAGATCTCGAATAAGACCCCGATTGTCATGATTTTAATGATCTCTGTTTAGTTTTAGCTGTAGTGAGGGTAATGTAGTAACGTTGAACAAAAAAAAGCCTTAAAAGTAATACCAAGATACCACCCATGTGTATTGAATTCTCTATAAAAATTAGAACTAAGTGTTTATCAATAATTTTGCTTTTCACATTGGAGAAAACATTTCGACCACTGCTTTTTCGTAAATTCTATTTTATTCAGCAGGACTCGGAGAAGGAAAGTGGTAGTATTTAACGTCACACGCTCACACGAGCTCTTCACAGACTCGGAATATTTCAATTTATCAACCAGTCCCGTAGTCTATTACAAGGCCACCTTAGTGATTCCTAACATAAAATCCATACTCCTATACCACAGCTATGGTTATCTTGTGGGGCCAAACAACAAGAAGCCTACTCCACCTAATAAAGTTAACTGTAGTATATATATTTGAGAATGAGATGGGTGTGAACTGATAAATTGTTGCCTAGCCATATAGAGACTTACCCCACCCAACCTGATGAATGGTTATATCTTTACAGTGGAGGATCGAACAGGGTTTTTTTTTTTTTTTTTTTTTCTAGCGCATTCACTATCCCCAAGTTAGCATAGGTTGGTTGGGTTACCTGCCTGATATAGGGGTTTTAGCAAGGATATTTTTGTATTGCGATTCTAGCATAAAGTTGATTTGGTATGTTTAAGCGAATTTCTGGGACAAAAGCTCTTCTAAACATGATAGCTATCTAACTTCAAAATCTTTGGAAAAAATGGCGTCAAGAATTGAGAGTCTAGTAATCGATGGGCCCTCAGTTGGTATTAATCACGATCTAGCATTTTACCGTGCATACTTCTGATAAAATTTGTGAGTTCTTGGACACTCACGGAATCCCACGCCTCCTAAACGATCGCACGAATTTGATGAGATGACCAACACTTTCCATCACACAAAGTTGGGTTCTTATTCACTGTATAATCTTCCATAATCTTCCTATGGGATGTAACTCCGAAGAGAAAGATGGCCAATTAATGAAAATAATTTTCCTCTCCTCAAACCCTTCCATCGTCCTTGCAACGACATAATGAGGAGCGTCATCCGGCCTGACAGAAAGCTCAAGATGTAAACTAATCATGCCATATTGAATTAACCCTCTCCTCTTAAAAGAACTGGAGGCTGTGATGCTCCCCTAGTCTTACTCCTAAAACTGAAAGGAACCTTTCTCAGGCCCTGCAAAGGACGCCCAAAACATCCGACCACTCTTCTTAGAAATTTCCATTTCGGACCTCTTCTACTGAGTAATCGTATTTTACTTGTATATGATGCCGGCTAAATAATACTTCCTCATCTGTTGCCCACTTAATCACGCCTGTATTATCTTCTAGTACTGTTATTTGGCCAGGTGGCATATATCCGTACTCCAGGAAATTACGGATTCAAGCACAATTTTTTACGACTTCGAATATTGCTATTTATTCCACCTCACAAGTAAGTGTTAATATGGTAGATTGCAGTTTTGATTTCCATATGATGGGATTCTAAGCCATAAATAAGACGTATCCTGTTGTGAATTTTGAAGAACCAAAATCTTCGGCGAAACTTGCATCGGCCGCGTAGTAAAAGTCCGTAAGCGTCATGTTACTTTAAAATGACCATGGATCTTTTCATAAACAAGTCCTCTTCCAGAACGACAACGAAGGTAATGAGGCGAACAACTCTCAACTTATGCTTATGATGTTTTTTTTACACGGGCTGCCCATGAACCGCATTATTTGTGATCTGGCTTGAGAAATTTCGCAACGCAATATTCATGAAAAAAAATTGTACTTTCCTACATGTTTTTGAAACTGGTCCAACTCATTTGCAGTTACTTTTCTTGCGTTTCTTCTCAAATCCCTTATATAATCTATGAACATTGGAGCCTCAGTCCTTTTTTTTTCATTAATAATTTCAAGCTCTCGAAAAGACCTCTCCAAAGACTGGTCTTGATCTAAAACTACAGATCATGTTGGAGAAGACCGTTGTTTTCTTATACCCCAAAGCCAATTAATCTTTCTTAGATCAGCCAGAGCGACCCCTTCATTCAGTGAATTTGTTATATTTTGCAAATCATCTTTGTTCGGACCAATTACCAGGAAATCATCAACATATAAGGTTACTATTATTACAGCTGCTTTGTTTTAATAAATGGTATTATCATAGATAATTGGCTGGTATTTTTTCTATTCATGGTGCCTCTAATTTTCTCTTGCCAACTTGCAATTAGTTTCCTTTTTTTTAGCTCTATAACGCTATCCTTTGTATAATTAACATCTGTTTTGCAATTCCTACATGCACGTCAAGATACTCAGACAGTTGCAGAAATTGCTCGATATAAATCACCTCGTTTAATTCTTGTGCCAAATACGCAACTATTAATCAGCATGGAGTATAAACCATTCATCTAGTGCTGCTAGAGTTCTCCAACTTACTGACCTCATAGTAGTCGGTATGGTTTCACTTTAGTCAACAACAATCGTTTGGGTGAAATCACTAGCTACCATACGAGCCATATGAGCCATTTGACTATCTAACACCATACTTGTCTTAAATATATAAATATATTTGTTTCCCCAAGACCCATTTGGATGGTAATAAACGCCCTTTTCTGGTGGACTCTCTAGCTATGAACTAAGAGGTTTCCCGGCTTAAGTACCCTTCGATTTCTTTTAACCCGGATTCTTTCCATTTAAGCTTTACTTCTCCCTCTCATCGCTTCACTATAATTGGCTCATCTGCTTTTGAAGCTACAAGATGAGAGGCAAACTCGGAATAATTTGTCAAGACGAATCATATCGTCATCATCACTAATGGAGCTTTTTTGGGCTGTTTTTTTTTAATAATATTCCAAAGGAAATTAGTGAGCTTGATTTCATTTTCAGGCTTCAGATGGTATTTCGAGGTTTCAAAAATTTTCGTCCAGTAATTAAATCATCAAAGTTCAACAATGTACGTGCATCAACCACGTCGCTTTTTCTCTATTTGTTCCATCAGAAATTTATTTTCTTCTTTTTTTTCTTAATCAAAAGCCAGATGTTCTTTAAGAACTACAACACTCTCATCTATGTGCGGGACTTGTTGACCTTCATAAGGTTGCGGTATCATACGCTCAGGTCAACCTCATCCCCTAATTAAAATTGAGTTATTAGTTGATGTGCGTGGAAAATTGAATCTTTCTTGTACGTAATTTGGGTTTTACTTGACTATCTCTATTGAGTAATCAAATATATATGTTGATATTGTATCTAATCTTTTTTAGAGTCGAGTTTTAATTATCACTCAAACATCGAATAAATTTTGATGAAAACGTATAATAAGTAATTGATCCACTTCCTGGAAGTATGCTAGACCACCACAATTAGAGAATTTGATAGTTAATGAAAAGTACCTCAGGTCGTACAGTGTTATAGACCCCTTTTTTTGAAATTCATGTAGTAATAAAAAAAATCATCCGAAGCTTTAGTATGGGGTAATCACACGTTGAAAATGACCTGCGATTGAAATAATATAAAGAGCCGGTCTATTCTAGATGGATGTCTTTGAGCGAGATACTGTTAGCGGCTGAGAGTAAAACGGACACCGCACGTAAACAATGCCATAAATGATTTATATTTTTCTATGCTACACAATAGAAGGGAAAGAGCTACAATATATACACCTAGTTTACTATAACCAGTGATCCTTTCTCACTCAATGAATACTCTTCGTAATCTCCTTCCCAGCCTCTTGTAGTCGTTAAGCGAGTGATTAGAGAGTTATTCAATATATCACGTAGGGGTATAAATTAGGCGAGGCTGGGCCGACCCAGCCACCCAGCATCGGGCACAGCCCATAACAGATACTCTCCTTTTCAAAAAATGGAATCCCCCTCATCCACCCTGTGTAATCTTACTAGAAGAGTATTTCAATATTTTTTTTTTTTTGGAAGGTCTTGGTCAGATGACTAGTCATCTGTTTAGTATATAACCTATCCCTTTTTTTCTTTTAAAAAAAGAAAAGGAAGGCTTATATTATATCAGCTTAAATAAAATAGGTTGAGTTGATGATTTCTGGCCAGTGGAATACTGCTATTCAGTCTATATGGCCATGTATAGATTTTAATTCTGTTATGTCTGACAAGTTGGTAGAAAAATAAAATTTTAAGACTCAAATTCCGGAGAGTAAATTTAATTTTTTTTTTTTTTTTCCCACCAGATGAATGAGATAAATTCAAATTGGCATAAGCATGGCTTAAGAGATAAAATGAATCAATGGAGGAAGACTTTTAGGGCGAGCTGGAGAAAATTTGAGTAAAAGTATAATGTATCAGATGATTTATCTTCAGCTTCCAGTGTCTCTCAAAAGACAAATTTAAAAGATGGGGTTCATGAGCGACTTATCTGATGCTGGACGAATCAGTAAATACACTTTAATACTATTACTAATACTATTACTTCACAATATATTTTCTTTGTGTCCATTCCTTTTATATATCAGCAATAGATTGGATTGGCTCCAAAATCTGACATACATCAGGGCTGAATCTCGATATTAAAAATGTATGTTGCGGGTCATTTTATTTCATAGTTTTATATAAGTTCGGATTTCTTTCTCAATTATTATGGGTCATATATAGCGTTTGGATTTCCGACTTGATATTTCGGGTAAAACCCTAATTGTTACGGGCTAGCCGATAGTTGTGCTTAGACGAGAGTGCCTAAGCGTACTAGGAAGACAGGGGACTTACCGTACTAGTCGAAATGATCAGCACCCATACTAGACTAACACTCAACTGTGAACTGTCAACACCAGATTTAACATAATAGATCAACGTCAATATATTGCCAATGGTTAGCGTTACAGTCTCCAAATATTGACGACAGTGAATATCACGAATGGATTAATGAATCTGATAGTATATGATGAGCGACAATTTAAGATTAGATTTGGTGTATGATTTGAGTCGGAGACTGCGTATAAGTAGCTGTCGCTGTTAGGATAAAATAGATTTCTTAGTTTAGTTGTTCAATCAATTGAATTCTATTATACGAACTTGGTTTCCTTCACACTGATGCTTACATGAAACTTATTTTCTGATTTAGGAGAGTTGCTGCTTGTTTTATTCGGGTTTTGTTATGAGATCAATTGTTTACTCATTGAAGGAAATTGTTGATATAGACAAGATAGCTATCAATTTAGAAAGTATAATGTTTTATGTTAGTACAAATTGGTATTGGTTCTAAGAAGATGACTCTTAAAGAATATAGGCACAATTCTGATATTGATAAAGACTTCACAATTGTAAATTTAATCAGAAATCAATATTATTTTTCTTAATATTTCTAGAGAGATTATCTATGGCTTTATATACACAAATCTATAGATCCAACTTCTATTAGTGAAATAGAATTATCATCGGAAGTTATTTGAAAGGAGAGAGTTATGACATAGAGCTTCTAAAAATAGAAACTATCCATCTATTTCTAGAATAGTGCAATTATGGCGCTAAAATGAAGCGAAAAAACAGGTCTAATATATACCGATAATAAAGTTGAAATAAATTGAAATGCCACTCGGCAATAACCTTAAATACAAGTTTATGAACAATCAATGTTGTTGGTCAAAAGTCCAAGTACCTACTATCCGTCCTACCCTATGTCGGCCAACGTGCATTAGTTTTTGTTACTAGCCTAATTTGAACTACGCTCTCCACATCTAAAGAATATTTTAGAATCCAAAGGGGGTTGTTATATAAATTCAGCTGCAGAACTTCCCTAGTAATACGTTATCTCCATCCATCAACGTTTTACCCAATTGGGAGCCGACCCATGTGACTTCCCAATTCGAACTTGAAAACCTGCGCTGAATCTCGTCCTGACCCCTCGTCGGCCAGCGCTTTACCCAATTGGGAATCAATACATGTTACTTTCCTATTTGATTCTGAACTGGCTCCGGGAGCGTTTCATTCACTGTCACTTAGATGCACTGTCTAATATTTGAAAATATGTAGAGAGNCCGACCCATGTGACTTCCCAATTCGAACTTGAAAATCTGCGCTGAATCTCGTCCTGACCCCTCGTCGGCCAGCGCTTTACCCAATTGGGAATCAATACATGTTACTTTCCTATTTGATTCTGAACTGGCTCCGGGAGCGTTTCATTCACTGTCACTTAGATGCACTGTCTAATATTTGAAAATATGTAGAGAGAGAGGAAGATGATCGAACTGTCACGTCACGTTTAGATAAGTAAGAATTGCATTAAACCTTTTCAAATTTCTATTTAAATTTATGTTAAATATTATTATTAAAACTAGCTGTCAACTTGCAGAAGATTTCCTTTTGATTATTTGAATGCCTACCCAAGATAAGTTAATTCATTTCTGGTAAGAACTTTTAAAAGTCAGTCATGTTTTTCAGTTGAGAGATTCGGTAAGTTGAATATGACAGTTGAGAAAAATAAATTTAACAAAGACTCACATTTAAAAATAAAATATACAAAAATTTTAGCATGTTGATAACATAAAATATGATACGATATTGAGAATAAGGAAGTAGCAATCATTGAAAAAATAGCTGGTTGGTTTGTATTTGATGGTTTCAATTTAATGTTAGGATTGTTAAATTTTGTGACATTGTTCTTGAAATCTAAGGCGCTGGTCGACGAGGGGTCACGACGAGATTCAGCTCAGATTTTCATATTCGAATTGGGAAGTCACATGAGTCGGTTCCCAATTGGGTAAAGCGTTAATGAATTAGATATTTTATAAAATTACACTCTGAAATTTATATAGTGTGCTTTTGTGGATTTCTATTGGTTTGATGATCTTAGACAAACTAACCAAAATAATGGAACTAATACACGTTGGCCGACATAGGGTAGGACGGATAGTAGGTACTTGGACTCATATTTAGAAATAGACAGCACTTAATATCTGTATTTCCAACATTTCATACGAATAAACCTCCTATCATATTTTACAACAATTTAATTGACTTGACTGAAATAATATTTGAAGAGGAGTTCTCATGGAATAAAAGTCGGGAATATTTACTTGGCATCTAAGGCAGGTTTGGATTGTTTTCAGATCGACATATTGCTTCTATTGTCGATAGAAGCAAGAGCGCGCATAACCGTTATACAGGTCTTCAGCTGAGGACCTTAAAAGGCTGCTATAGTTTTATTCCGTGAAGAGCTCATCGTGAAGCTTGAGAGCTTATTCCGATCAAGTCAACGAAAATTCCTTGTGCTGGCATTTATACATGAACAATAGAACCTACCATACTACCATAAACTTGAACTTCTTTAGCCAGGTCAGTCAATCCAACTAGAGGAGTTTGTCCAACATTGGTGGTAAGATAAGGCCGACCCCCCAAATTACCATTCAGTATCCTCAGTACGTCTGATCCTTTCAAAAAAAATTACTAGACCCGTGCCCGTATAACTGGAATTATGTATAGTAGATTAGAGTATATCCTTGGTAACGTGCAGCCAAGAGCACGTGTACCTCTAACGTGTTCTATCGTGTGGTCAAGTAGAGCACAATCGGGTATCACGAAATTGTCCCGTTCATCTTTAACTGCGCTAAGAGGAGAGAGAAAGAATTCATCACGAGCAGCAAGAATTTGGATGATGACACCACCCTCAATATGCTATGGTATATTGACTATTCAGAACTACATCTTCGGAAAAGATGAAATAAATTCTTTATCAGCCGCTCAAAAGTCGGCATTTATTTGTCATTGATATCAAAAATTAAATTTGAGCTAATGTATTCAAGGCTTTCTGCTCTGAACCCATTCTAGCAAATCGGCGGGGTCTGATACCATTTTCATTAACATAAGGGATCCATTGTACTCTTGTTATCGTCATAGCTTTCTCTCTTACTGTGGATAACAGCATAGGCAGTAGTAGTCTCAAGTGAGTGATAAGACGTAATTTTAGTCACGCTAGTTCAACTTCAAGTTCTTCTATTTTCGCGTGCATTCATCCTGAAGGGCACTCAGTCATCATTATTATTGCTATTGTCTTTTCTTTCTTTTTTTTTGATGGAAAATTGAATTCAAATACTGTTAGGGGTGCTCGTGATTTGTTCTCCCTTGGAATATATAAAATCATCAGCGTAGCGATCTTTGCTTCGAGTCGGGGAGAGTCATGCGCTTTTTGGTGGCGTCTTATTACTGAGAAGTATTAATTAGGCATATCTTATGATTGCTATAGCAATAGGCCCATGACCCAGTCCCAGCTCTTACCTTGCCTTTTTGTGCCAGTTAGAAACCAGGAAACCATTGCGCAATATTGAAATCTCGCTGTGGAGAGAAATACGGGGGTTTTTGAGGAGATTTGAGCAAATGGATGGCCTTTATAGGCTAGGGTTGGAAAAAACTAATTTACGTGGGTCGCAAAATAATATTTGCCCTCGTAGTTCAGAAGAAGAAGGGTGTATAGTATTATGATCAGCTTAGATATTGAAATTAATGACATGTTATTTGGTCGTTATCTTCAATTACTAAAGCCATCTATCGAGCTGGGATTCTGGCCAATCATGATTTTCTGTTACAATAGAAATGCACTCACTAATTACGAAATTTGATAAATACGGGAGTGAATATAAAGATTCTCTTCGAGTGGGTGGACGGAAATCTATGATCAGTAGCACTCGTTAATGCCACTCCACAGTTCGTTACTATAGCCGATGGCCACAATGTTACACTGTTACTGGTATGAACTACATCGATATGCTAATCTAACGTTAGTCGTAATTTGACTGGATCTCACGATCCAAAAAGCAAAGACTGATTGTGAAGGAATAGCTACGATGATCCATTCCCATAAAATGGAGAAGCGGCATGTCAAATTTATGAGTCTGTAGGTACAATCAAACAGCAGTTTTTCAAAGTGACGTCCAGCATATTGGACGGCCCTACAAACTGCAAAGGAAATTATTGATATTCGTAGCGAGGTATCTAATTGATACCGAAAAAAAATTATCAACGTTTGCATGTTCTCGCTCTATACTAGAAATTAAGGCTTGAGAACTTGATTGGCCCAGGTTTTTTTCTGTACATCCTCGGCCCTAATGTTATATATATCCTTATGAGAAGTGGATATAGTTGGGTCCTCCTCTCTGAGGATTGATCCTACCTGTTTAGGCCGAACTCCAGTTAAAATTAATTCTTGAACATAACTTTTTCTTTCTGAATCTAGGTGACGATGCTCTGTAAAAGAGAAGCTGTTACTTGCTTCGTGATTATGCACCGAAAATTTTGTATGTCTTTGACAAAGAGTCCACTGGTCGTCAACACCCTCTCTTCATTTCAGCGAGACCCTACATCCTGATCATAATGTCTATTTGAACAAGAAGATTGGAAGAAACAATACCAGTTTTGTAGATATTTCGTGTGCCTTATTGAGGAGTATCATTTTCTATATATTTTGATATAGACCTTTCTGGAGATTCACAAGCAATGTAACGTAATAGACGACTTTTGCGTCTTTCCAATTTCCGCTTTATGAATGTGTATCCAGCCTGTTTGGCATGCCGTAGGCAAGATGAAAATAGGGCTTCAAACGACTCGTATTGAGCTCCCGAGGGCAGTAACAGAGGTTGAATGTTTGACATTGTTATCGAAATCTGATTAATAAAAAAACTGGGGTAGAGAGAAATCTTTGGGGCAATAGAGCATTATCCTGACTTTGTAGTGAGAGTATGAATATTGTTGTGCCCTTCAACCATCATACAACAACCAAATTATTGAATTTCCCTACACCATTCTCAGGCTTTTGTATATAATTGGTATGTCTTTCGTAGTTATGCGATTGTTTAGGTACATTGCGATGTCACATGTAGAATTTAAGCGTTAAAGCCTGAATTGCAGCGCTGGTCTATGCTGTTAAGGTTTATCAAACACACTCTACAAATTAGTTCTTCAGTCCAAAATTAAATTGTTAAATTGATAATAATACTGTGAAAAAGTGACGCATTAGATGTATTCAATCATCCTTTCCAGAAAAGTTGCGTATAATAAATACAATCTGTCCCAGCTTTTTAACCCCGGCAACATGTGAATTCCATGCATAATCCATAATCTGTCATGTAATTACTCATATAAATTTTCAAGCTCATAATAAGTTTAGACTTTAACGACGATATTCTTTTTCAAAATTTTAATCGATTAAATTACAGAAAAATTATATGGCTATCGCATTCATATGCAATAACTATAATTATATTTCTTAAAGAGGAATATAGAGTTCTTAAAGAGAAACTGGCTTTTCTATTCTGGTCATGCGATATCAAAAATCACTCATTTTTTTAACTTCCGTCATTACTTGTGCTCTCCTCTTCATATTTTAATAAGCAAAACATACATAAACTTCTACTTTACCAACAGGATAAACTTCTAAATTTTTAATTTTATATTTCCTCATAGAAATTGTCGATGTTGGGCTTCGAATTTAAGTATATTAAAAAATTGTTATTTTCACGAGGATCAAGAAGTATTAATGGTGCGTGAAATTCACGAATTATAGGGGTTAAAAAACGGGGCTGAACGCAATGCAATTATTATGCGCAGCTTTTCAGAAAGAGATCTCTGACTACCCCTATTGCTTACCCTCCTCACGCAGTAAGCGAATGCGGTATTGGAAAGATTACTAATTAGGTTACATAAATTGTAGATACCTATGTACATGAATAAATACAGCTTCTTGCAGCCTGCTGGGGAAAGATAGGACTACATGTCACCCAACTTTTTCGAGCCTGTATTTGTTTTGGCGTACACCCATCTTGCTT
>QVIK01000801.1:5190-22112 GCA_003957845.1 Oidium heveae | reverse complement strand
TTCATAATATCACGTGACTGTGATCAACACACAAGGCTGGAGCTTTTAGAAAAGCCCAGCCTTACACACAGGGCAACAGCCCATAACATTAGTATAGCTGTTTGAATCAATTGAATTCTATTATACCAACTTGGATTCCTTCACGGCCAAGTTCTGATTTACGAATAATGCTCTTTATTCCTTCCTCCACTATGCGTGTAACTGATGGGTGACCATTTGCTGATATTGAGGGTACATGCTTGTGGATTAAATAACGTATTCCATTGCCCGATAAACGAATAAACAAGGCAAGCGGGCAGGTACATTGGTGACTTCCAGAGCGTCTAATTCCCTCGAATTCACACTCTTTAATTCCTGCACGATCACATCTTAATTGACAGGAGATAACCACGTCTTGACTATTGATTTTTCTAGTAAGAGTGCCACATCTCTGTAGCGGGCGTTATCAACCAGGACTTGCCTATGAAACGTGTGGCAGACGTTGACTCACCTCAATGTAAAAAACTAAGGCATGTTCAATTAGGACATAAGTCATAGATTCCATTGGTCAATTTGGAGAACATTAGAGCTATATCAGACAGTGTGGAGCATGATATTTTAATATTTGTAATTGATTTTGATTTGGGGACATGCTTGAATATTCATGAGATGTTTATTTTTCAGCAGTCAGTCGCCTGCAAACAACCCACAGATAAATTGACCAGGAAATAACGAGGAGCAAAGGGACTTTCTAGCAATTGCCTTGCCCATTTGCACCAATTAGAAGCTAGTAAATTATTACATAATGTTGAAAACTCAGTGTGGAGAAAAATTCAGGGGTTTCCGAGGAAATTCGATGATATAAGTGGCTCGCTCATTCGGACTAGGGATGCAAAATAATAATCGCGCTGACACGGCGAACAAACGAATTCTGTAAAATTTGAAAAGCCGATAGCAAGGTTAGGTCAGTGAATATATATATATATATATATATATATATATATTGGGGTATGAAGTTTTCGAGTCATTATGTTCACAGATATCTATCTACTGAGAGAGTAGATTCAGGCAACTTTTTTGCAATTTTTTGAATCATAATTAATTTAGCCATTTTCTCTAGCTGCTGAAGTGGTGCTCTCCCTCTTAGAATAGTCGGGCTGGTTTTGATGTGATATGGGAGATATGGAAGGCCGATATATATCTGATGGGAAAGTCGAATTCCTAATGCTGCTTTGGTCTCTTGTCCATATTATGACGCTAAATTCATCACATGTGCAATCTCATTTGCTACTAAAATCACATGAAGATCGGCAGACAACTTGGCTGATTGGCCCCATACTTGTGCTGACTAAGAGAGACGGTGCATCATATCTGTATAGAGAGAAAGACAGAGAGAGAAAGACAGAGAGAGAAAGACAGAGAGAGAAAGACAGAGAGAGAAAGACAGAGAGAGAAAGACAGAGAGAGAGAAAGACAGAGAGAGAAAGACAGAGAGAGAAAGACAGAGAGAGAGAAAGACAGAGAGAGAAACAGATCATGGGTCTGGCACTTATTTAGACCAAATGTCTTTTCTTTTTCTTCTCCACGTTTTCTTTACATTAAATGCCAGGGTCATATTTATGTGGAATCGGTAAATTTAGCCATGGGTTACTGGCACTTTCTTTTCGTCTTCTCACTTGAACAAATGCTCAGCCGCCATTAATTAATGCCTAGTCGTAAAATGCTATGATCACGATGGGTTCTTTAAAGTTCTCATTGGAAAGAAATTGGCTCCAAGAGCCTTCCTCTGGCTCATTATCAGCAATCCCTTGTAATGAAGTGCCGATCTTGATGGCGTAAGTCTTGGCCGTGACTTTAGTACAAAACGACAGCTTTGTACTAGTTAGTAGTAAATAGTATGATTTATGCAATTACAAGCTGCACGCATTTCCCTAATGCTTCAACCACTTTTGTTGTAGCTCTACAGCCTAAATCATGCCATCCTGATGACTTTCTTCGTTTGGATGTTTTCGGCACCACCTACACTATTTAATCAGTTATTTTCGCTGTAGCGGTCACGATCTACCGTGCATTGGTGCAAAATTGTTTCCGATCTTCACTTAGCATGCACTATCTCCCCTCTGAGATTCAGGTCGAAGTTTTGTGCCGTGGCCTTTATACTCGGCGCATATGATGGCTAGTGTGACGGCTTGCAACTCTGTATTGATTGGCCCTGTAGCCTATACGGACTCATATCCACGTGACTGAGAACATGTGACATGGGCTATGATACCATAATGTTATTAGCACACTCCTTCGTCACGTCCAACGCCCCTTGGGAGGCTGAACTGGCTAGCTGTAAATGGTTTTAGTTAGACGCTGTACACTATGCCCACGGCATTCGAAGCACCGCATGAAATAAGACAGGGATTTAAGGTGTATAATTTTTTACAGCCTAGCCTAATTTATACATGATCTCCTCGTAGAACTCTAAAAATTTAAATTGCAAAAATTGGCCCGAAAATTCGAAGCACAAGGTTGTTTTTATTTCTATTATAGGCTTTATTATTAAGCCTGATTTGTAACATTAAGCGAATTTTTTCTTTATCAATAAAATACACAATTAAACATGTCAGGAATCTAGTAGGTTCACCACTGCCATTCATAACACCATGATTTCTTTCTGGTATGGTCCGAATGAGACTCATATAATCGTGGAACGATCTCACATATATAGTTTGCTTCGAATAACGTAGATATAGTACATAGTAAACTCGAAGCTGGAGTAGTATGGCTGGAGATATCCTCCTCAGGAAGAGAAAAAATGGGCGCCAAACTACGGGGAATTGAAAAAATTCCTGGTGCGAATCTTTCTGCCTAGAACCTAAGGCCAGAAATATATTCAGGGGTGTACCCCTGGAGCGATCTCAAATATAGGTTGCTTCGGATACCCTAGGCATAGTGTATGATACATACATACACTCCTTCGTCACTAAGTGCACGGGCCAAGTTGGAGACATCATCTTCGATGTACTGGTGGCAAAGCATTGAACTTCTAATTTTGGATGTTACGTCCAAGTGCCTAGCCTACGTCGACCAGCATGCATTAGTTTTTGTTGTTAGCCAAACCTGAACTACGCTCTTAACGAATATTTTAGAATCTAAAGGGCGTGGCTATATAAGCTCAGCTGCTCAACTTCCCAAAGTCCCATCATTATCTCCATCATCCATCAACGCTTTAGCCTATCGGGAATAAATATATGTGATGATTTCGAATCAGATAAAGCGCTAGCCAAAGAGGGGTCAGGACGAGGTTCATATCAGATTTTCAAGTACAATTTTGGAAGTCACATGTATACTTTCAATCAGGTAAAGCGTTATTGGATTAAATATTTTTATAGAATTATTCTCTGGAATGTATATAGCGTGCTCATGAGGATTTCTATTGGCTGGACGATCTCATACAAACTACCCAAAAGAATAGAACTAATGCATGTTGGCCGACATAGGGTAGGAGGGAGGGTAAGGTACTTGGACTTAGTTACTGTGATAGCGAATCATGGCGAGTATTGTAGAAACCACAAAGCAAGTATACAAGTAGTCTTTAGATCGAGTTTAGTTAGCCAGTGAAAATATAAACATTACCATGGCTTATTCGATATGGCTGAAAGCATCAATATCTTAAACCTTCACAGCCAGCAGCTATATCGTCATTGAATTTTACATCTCTCATTCTCCATAATTTAGTGTTGTGCTAGTATGCTCCATCTATAATCATATCTGATAATTAGTGTAGGTGACGAATATCTGTCAGAAGCGGCATATAGATAGCGGGACAAAGAGCAAAGAATGATTGGCTAAGGATTGCCTTCCTACATGATGCACAAGATAGATGCATCACCACTCGACCAAAAGGCCAGACCAGAATCACAGAACACCATGAAATGGTAAATCTCTACATATGTTTTATACAAGATAAGGCAATCCTGACAATGTCTCTTGTGGTAAGTAGCACATAGATAATTTTCATTCAGGGGTTGCGGTAGAATCACGGATTGTACTTTCCAAGACAGCATTAAAAGTATATTCGTCCAAAGCATTATAGCCATTATAAAAAAAATGAAGGTCACAAAAGGGATTCAGAAGTGCCAGTCCGAGAGGGCAGTCGATGTTTCCCGTCGCAGTAGCGTCAACAATAGAATTTTTTTTTCATGTTGCGCACAAAAACTAATAGGCAATTCATTTGGAGCCATTATTCATGGCTAAAGAGCGAGATGCTGTAATAGAAATAGTAATATAATTGGTAATATGATCCACTTAACCATAAGTGAAAAGCACTCCAAAGATCAAGGCTAAAAATATGTAGATGTGATGAAATTTATTGATTGGTTGTCACAGCAACATTGCTTGAGTAAGTCAGTTTAGATAAGGAGGGGGAATACCCTAGTAAATATTCTTTTTTTTTCTCCATCATTTGGGGTGCGTGCAGCACTCTGAGGCTATCTTACAGGTTATCTGTTATCTTAGTAAACAGAGGAAGAGTCAGTCCGTCTAATCGGGTATAGCCTAAGAATTAAGAGTCTATAGTTTTCCTTGCTTGGTCGTTAGCGGTTGAGGGGAGGCGAGATGCAAAGGAAAAGCGAATGTACATCATAGTGACATTTTCAAATTGGAATCTGAGGCACGAGTGTAGCTGATGAGAAGTTCAATCATCTAGCATGACTATGCCATAGCCACAAGCCTGCATTTACAAAAAATGAACGAAATAAAGAAAATATTGGGATCCAGTGACTGACTGCCGGGATTGAAATCTGTAGTGGAGAGATCATAGGCAGTACGAATGAATAGGCCCCATCTATCCAATGCACCCACATGATCAGTATAAATTTCCGTTTCCAGTTTCATTTCTAGATACTGGGGGCAATCTTACCTGAACAGAGGCTCATTGCCATTCCAGAGAATTAACTGAATTTGCTTGGCTTCAGGGTAATTAATTTTCCGCTTTCTGGGGAGCTCCATAGATGACGGGATGGAAAGAAAAATGACACATGGCTCAGACAAATATATATGTGTGTATGTGTATGTGTTTTTTTTTTTTTTTTTTTTTTCAAATAAGCGTAAATTATATGTTTTGTCTCGGGAGGATATGTAGGAACAACAACAGCGATATGCAGGAAGGGACTGCTAGTTAAGGCAGGGTAGGCCGAATATGGGGATGGGATGGGATGGACAAATGTGGGGAAGGACGGATGGATGGATGGATAATCTGCGAGGGCATAAGTAATAGATCGGGGAGAAGATCAGTCACAGCTGCTTGGCACTGTGTGGGGAGAGGGGTGAAGGTAATCAGCTGACTTTCACACGACCGATTGTCTTGTATAAGCAAGGCCGGCCAGCTTTGTGTGTTCCTGGGAAGGGCAAGTAATCAGTGTTAAAGTAAATGAGTAATAAGCGAGTGAGTGATTCCCTCTCCAGAGTGTCCCAGAAACCAACTGCCAGATCTCATCCATCGGCTTTTCACTGCTTTTTTTTTTTCCTTTTTTATTTCCTTTTTTTATGGGAGTTACTTCCTTATCTTCCCGGCTCACCGACTGATGGACCCACCAATGAGTCAGTCACTTTGAAAAAGACCCATCCATGGTCGTAAACTGACCGACTGGCTGTTTGTCGCAGACGACTTAACCTGCTACCAATTCACGTAGATCAAAAAAGATAGGAGGATCCTGCGTCTGTCTCACTGTCCCATCTAAGTCGAGCCAAGCCTGGCCACTCAATCGCCTCTCACAATCGGCCACAACTGGGTAATATATCATTTTTTCTAGATCTCCAAGCAAGCATGTATGTACAAGGAAAAGAAAAAAAACGAAGAGACATGGCGGATCCATCAGGCAATTAATAGAGGAAACAAAAGCCATCCGTGTAGCCGTTTTAGATGATCGTTAACGGTTGCAGGGGTAGGGACGGACGGACTAGGCAGGCAGGCCAGAAGCGGAGGCGGCGTAGAGCGAGGGAAGCGAGAAGCGAGTCTCTGGTCATTATTATTTATTCCATGGGCGAGGGAGCTGAGAGGTTACAGTCGGTCGGTCTTCAAGCGAGAAGTTAAATGGCTACCTGCTGCCTGCTTGTGCTGTTTGTAACCATGATTAATTAACTTGTTTGGTCTAACATTGTAATATCGTATCTTTCTCTCTTTTTTAGCCATAAGCGCGCGGAATAAGGATGAATGTGCCATACATTGAGCCGTGGTCGTGGTTGTGGTCACTGCCACGTGATGAACATAACAACACCCAGAGGAATTATGAATATTATGATGCTGATCTGACTGATCGACCTCATCTTCAGTCACTTGCTCACCGTAATCATGTCACTATCACCGTCGTCGTCGTCGTCGTCGTCGTCTTGTCGTAATCCATTATGATCTTCTCTATTATCTGACTTCCCGTCTGTTTGTTAGTCGGTCTGACTGTTCGTTGCCCTCGCCCTTTTTGATTTTGATTTTCCAAGAATAACTGACGAACATCATCTACTGTATCATCATCACCAGGAGCAGCAACGTCAGTAATTAATGATCAAAGACATTGCCACTCTCAACAAGTCAACCGTACAACTGACCTGATCTGATCTGACCTGACCTCACCTGCTCGCTCTTGTTCTCGCTTCTATTCACTGAACCAACCAATCAATCAGGTTATTGACTTGTTGCTCTTCTTGCTGTGCGATTGATTAATTCACTCATTCATTCACTGTTTGCCTGGAAATGATCCATCTATCCATCCATGTATCCCTGTATCCATGTCTCCGTCAATCCCATCCTATCCTATCCCATCCCATCCCATCCCAATCATTCATTCATTCATTCTTTCTTTCTTTCTTTCTTTCAGCAGCAGCAGCTGATTGACTCCCTTCACAGTCAAACCCAGCAAGTCAGTCAGCCAATCAGCCGTCAGACAGAGCTCATAGCTTCTGGCTGACTAATCCAACTCATGATGACATCAGCAGAGTAGCCAATCGGCTTCGTGCTAGCTCCTCCTTGAGAAACACGCTGTTCTCTCCTTGTTGCGCGCCGTCGCCGCCGCCGCCGCCGCCGCTGCTGCTTTTGACCGACTGAGATTGATTGATTCGTTCGCACCACGTCGTCACCTCCGCAGATGCTCACTCACTCACTCACTCAATCACTCACTCACTGTTGCCTGCTACAACCAACCTCACACCCACATCCTCCGTTCCATGACCTTTCATTTGTCCAGCATCTTTGTGTCCCTCGGTGCTGACTAACGACTTAGTCAACGCTGGCTGACTCCCTCTTCAAGTTAGCTCTCCCTGTTTTATGCACTGCTGCACTGTGTTTGTGTGTGTGTGACTGTCCCCACATCCCGGAACTAGCTTTTTTTTACACCAACCGGCCTAGTTTCAGCCTCACCCACTCACTCACTCATTCACTCACTCACTCACTCACTTACACACTCTCATACACACACACTCTCTCTCCTGCTCGAGAGGCGACGATTTCGTCTCTGCATGGGCTTTTTTTTCCAATCAAACCCAATCTTTGCTGACCTTCGCTCGCCCCGCACTTACATAATTCACCCTCACACCCCTTTCCGTTCTTTCTTTGTTCGCTGCTTAGTCTCAACGGCTAACCCAGTCGCTGGCTCCCGACGATTGATTGTCCCTGCGTTATAACCCACTCACTCGGTATGCCAGTATCACCAAGAGGTTCTTTTGAGGACCTTTCGAACCCCCCTTCACCTACTCGATCTTTTGCTCGTCGTGTAAAGTTAACAATGTTACATTCGGGTCTACCTCCCTCACCTGTCGATAGTAATGGCGGTATTTTTGATCAAAATTCAGCGACGGTTCTCGAGGAAAGGCGTCTAACAAGAGAAATTACTCGTGGAACTCCAGGGGATAGAAGACGCTCAATAGATGCCAGAACCCCACTCGAAAGAGATCTGGCTCGAAAAAGAAGTCAATACTATGAAAATGCCTTTGCTGTCGATCCTAAACCAGCCTTCACTGCACGAGATCGGGTTTTACGAGAATCATTTATCATGGCAGATATCAAAACGAATTTAATTGTATGTACCGGTGATGCTCATTCCGTCGCTAAACTATTCATCACTCTTTGACTATACGTGTTCCATAAACTAACCTCCGCAAGATTGATGATGAATTCAAGCTGATAACTGATATTTCATATGCTCTATCTACCCGCTATCAACGTCCCGAAAACTCCATTCTCGTCACACTTTCTCACTCCTGCTGTGTGTTGCTCGGTGGTAATTTTGAGCCCGCCTATATTCTAAATGTTACCGCTCTCCCCTCTCAAGTCTTACCGATCACGAACAGACGCAATGCAGTTTTATTGGCTAAAGTAATGGAAGATGCCCTGGGCGTCTCAGCTGAGCGAGGTATTATTAAGTTCACTGCCATCTCAGAAGATTGTCTGGCATACAACGGTCGTACTATCGCGCGAGAAATCGAAGAATTGGAAAAATCTCAACAAGAAAATCGCGGTTTGGGTAGAAATCTTTCATCGCGTGGTACCATCCGTAGTCGACGAAGGCCTAGTATTAAATCATTACGAGGTTACAAGGCTCACCAACTACAAACACACGATGAAACTATGATATCGGCTACGCCAACACCGTTAATGAATAAGAATCATAATCCTACTTCAATGCCCGAGCGGCCAGCAGGGGTTTTAATTATGGAGCACCAACCCGATCGTTTACAGAAAATGGGTCGACGCAGGAGTTTTATTGCTTCGATTTTTGGAAGAACCTAAAAACTGAACATACTCAATTGAAGTTGACCGTCTTTCTTTTCAACCCTGAATTGTCATTACTTGTCAAGATTTACTTTACGAACCCACAGTCACTCCATTTATTCTGGGCCTCCGCCCTTAGAGAGTAGGCTGCTTGGATTAGGGGGGATTCTCTAATTTTTCTTTTCTTATTTATTGCAGAGCGTGGAGTTTTAAGGAAATTGTTTAGAAGGTTATTGGCACACCGGTAGATGAAAAAACTAAGAAGGGCTTTCGATCCTGAGGTATGAAGTGATGATATAAATGTATTCTAATGGTAAAAAAAAAAAAGGAGCTAATTCCCGTCTCTGAAAGGGCAAAATTTCACGAATCCATACAGACAAATTTTCTTGTATCCGCGCGAGGCTTACATTCCTCACCCTTTTCTTCTCCGGACTGTCATCACTTCTTGTTAGTATTCTATGGTGAAATTTGGTCTGGTATATAAAATATGTTACTTTGATATCGGAGGGAATGGGGCGGGGATTGAAGATATAGTTTGATACTATTTCAAAGTAGTGGAAAGGCCAGTTGGTTTTGCACTTGCTAAGCTAGAGAATGATTATAGTAGTTATTTATATTCGTTTGAGCAACACATGGAAATATTGAAATTCACATGATTATTTGACAAAAAAAATCAAAAATCGCCTATGAAGCCTATCATCTAGATGGCAGACAGCTGTCGAAGAAAATGACGTCTTTCCGCATTATAGCTGTCCCTTTCGCTCCATCTACTCCCATACTATGGTTGAGTTTGTTAAGTGGGGTCACAAAGGTACAAAATGCTTTGTGAGTATACTTTTGTGACCCCACCAAATTATAAAATTAAATGTCCCGTAGCATAGGAGTAGCTTTAGCTCTTTATGCAAGATAAGCGCTAAACTGAAGAACAGAGATAGAAGGGAAAAAGCAAAATTTGTTAATTAGAAGCTGTAGACCCCTGACATAGTGGTGTAAGTATCAACTAATGACTGCTACAGGGGTCACTCCTGATAAAATTCATCTCGTTTGGGAATTAAAATATCAGTAGTTATCGAATCGAAATTCAAATCCAAAGCTCGCAGACTATAGAATTGAATTTTTGATATTACCTTTACACTCAACCCCCAAATATTATGTATGGCCTGGAGGGACATGAATTTTATTTAACACGATAAGTGATCCATATTTACAAATCTGACATAAACATCCTAATCTAGTAATGAGCGAACGCCTTTTTAGCCTTGCCACTGATCAAGTAGCGCAAGATGCAAGGTAATTAATCACTGATATAGGCAATAGGCAAATCTATCCGTATATTTAAGCCACATTTACTCGAGACATTTGTCAATCCTTTCACCATTAGGAAGAAAGGTAGATAGGAAGCCTCGTTCTACAGCTACATCTACAGGTCAGAAAACTCAACGCTTGTCAGAGCATTCCAAACTTTCATGAAATCGTCGTAAAACAAAATATCTTTGGATCAGTTCCTTTAAATATCACTTCACAGCTATGTTGATATGCCATGCACAAATAATTTTCGAAGAGTTGATTTAAACTCGGTCTATGCTATTCACTGGTGCCAGCTATTGGTCCACCATAATCAATCTCGGCTCAGGGATATTGTCTTTTTAAAGAACTTTTCGCAAGACATCAATCAATGGCCTATGCATATTCTTTCTCACCCTCTAAACTCGAAAATGTATCGCCAAATTAGAACGTATTATCGTCATTTGGTGTCAACCGAAAAAATCAAGCCAATGTTCTCTATCCCTTTCTCTTCAGTCAAATGCCACCATCTCCATGAAAAATTAAGGTTTCGTAGTGTAAAATCTAGAGGTTGGTCTTCAAGTTGGAGTTTTCTGCGCTTTGCTAGGCAGTTTTAGACGCCCTTCGTAGTGGCATGACTATCTTACTTGCTGCAACACTGCTAGAATTTTTCTTTCTGTCCCATCATTATCTATGCGAGCTACAGAAAGATGTCCCTCCATTTGTCAATGTAGAAGGCTCATGCTTGTGTATAGGGTAAGTGATATCGATAGAACATTCGTTATTCGATAAAAACACCCTCCCTGAACGCAAAGTGAAAGCAACGCTATAGACTTCCAGTATATCTTAAACCACTTAGGGCTTGCCATCTGAATTTCCTGAACGATCACAATTTAATTCAAGAGATGTTATTACACCTTGTTTTTTTGGATTTTTTTAAGTCGATAGGTGCAGACCGTGTCTTTTTTTTTTTTTGCAGCAGCAGCAGTAGCAGCGGCTCAATAGACTGCAAGTGCACTCTTGATAGTCGAGAATTGGGTTGGGATAGGAATAGGATACATGGATGAAGCAGTCCAACTCAATTTTTTAACATTTAGTTTAAAATCCTTACTAAAAGCTCGTTTACGGATTATTGATTAAAAAATATTAGTTGAATATACTACTAACACGTTAGTTCATAGACCACACTAGATTGAAGCTTTGACTATTCTCTAAACTGCTGGGAATATATATATATTATATAGTAAAAAAAACTATACAAAAAGCTATCAGGATTTATTTTATTGTGATATCGAATTTTTATATAGGTGTGGAAACTTTGTTTACTGTGTAATTACTGTGTGTTTACTCTGTGTTTACTATGAAGCGAAATTTCAATCATGAGAAAACCCCTGTAGCCTTTTCGTCTGTTATACCTATTACGTCAGGGGAGAGTACAGTTTTCTTCTGCTCCAATTAAAAAATAGCAAAACTATTACATAAGATACATAGCGCAGTGAACAGGTAATTAATTGGGGGGGGGGGGGGGGTCGTTTTGAGCAATATAATCCGGCACATTTGAGTAGGCAGGGGGTGGGTTTTACTGAAATAAGTCGTAGCGATACAGGTAGGTAGTTGGGTTAGGATAGCTTACTTACCACGGTAGAAAAAAAAAAATTCCAAATGAGGTATTAAGCGACATGGATTACACCCAAAATTAAGAAAATGATTTTACTTTTAAAAAAATATATATATCTATTTTTTTTTTTTTGATCATAAGAGGGATGTTCTGCATTAAAAATTTTTTAATTGAGCAATTTTTCTACTAGAGTGTTCAGGTATATATAATATATAGGTGTAAAATAATGAGCAAATCAAATTATTTGGAAAAAAAAAAAAAAAAAAAAAAAAATTGAGCCTTAAGACATAAAACGGATATTCGTCTAAACTTCGGTCTTGGTCTCTGCGCTTCCTCTTAGATTTGTTTCAGATAGTGAAGGCTTCTTAATAACGACGACGCCAGGATGGCGTCGATTAACGTCCCTCTCTTTTTTTTTTTTTTTTTTTTTTCTTAAAGATCAAATTATTGGATAACCTTTCCAATTTCTTATAGATGTCTGGATAGATCAGATGGTGAGGATTCCAGTCCTTATATATCAATTTCTCGAATTGATTGTCGTTATTACGGCATGAATATTTTCTACGACGTCCTCGGAAAGAAAAGAGTCGTGGGATGGCCTTTTTTTTTTTTTTTTTTTTTTTTAATTCTCAGATTGTGTGAATTTTGCCCTCCCCCTTCCCCTCTTTGCGAATAAATTGTGTAAGTCTACATTGTTTTTCCGAGGTATATCCATATCATCAAGACTTAATAGTATGGTTCTTGATAACACCGCGAAAGCTCGTAAAAGCTTGTAAAACATGATGAAAAAAAAAAAAAAGTGATAGATCTCGGGCTCAATGCCGCTTTTGAAGTGTAGATGGTAACAACATCTAAGGATTCATTTGAAAAGGTTACGTTTTGAAACCAAAAGTTTGCAGGAATATTTAAAACTAGAGCAAAGTTTTTTTTTTTTTTTAATCCATTGAACAGTTCACGGTTTAGAGTTGGATAATCTAGGTGTTAAACGCTGGCAAATATATGGCAGCGATATGAGTGGGTGGTTAGAAGTTCAACCCCGGCCGGGAATAAGTCGAGGAGCCACAGAATAAGAGAGTTATTATTACTTATATGCACATCTTAACGCTATAATGCAGGGCTAAATTATTATTATTATTATTATTATTATTATTATTATTATTATTATTATTATTATTATTATTATTATTCAGTTATGCTAGCTTAGCACTATCAAAGGTATGTCCCCTGAAGCGAGAGTGATCAACGTTTTAACCCCCACATCGAATTTCTAACGTGGTGGTAGGCTCATGAATCTGTGTCGGCGGCTGATATATTTGCACCCCCCTGCTTCTACGCGCGCCCCCCCCATCCCCTGCTATGCACTCTGTCTTTCGCTGAAACCGTAGGGGGTGGAGACCCTAATACCTACTCTCATATATTAGCGTTAATTTAGATTACTTTCCAGTATAAATGATGCCGATCAAAGTTTATTCAGGCTTAAATCTGCAGAAAAGTAATAGTTGCCTAGCCAACAAGCTTGCCTATGCTTATATTTGTTTCCTTTATCCTATATATCATTCCACTTGCAAAAGTTATACAAAATACAACAAGTTACTCCTTTTCACCCACAAACTAACTCATTCAATTTACTCATTTTATCATCACCACTTATATCTAACTACATTTGAAATGGCAACTATACAAGAATTATCTATTCCTTCAGAAGGCGAATTTGAATCATTTGAAGACCTTTTCTCGGCTTGTCAACAGTACGCAAAACTTGCGGGATATGCGTTTTCAGTCGGTAAATCTAGCAAGCGCTACGAAAAATACATAAAGTATATTGACTGCAAGCATTCTGGAAGCGCTCACCCAAAAGACTCTGAAAATACTATGTCTAAGAAGCGTCTTCGGAGTTCTTTTAAAACAGGTAAGAATGTTTCTGGTTGAATTCTGTTTTGATGCATACTAAATAGGATGCAAAATATTCCTAAAGGCCCGAGAGCGAGTTGATGGCAGTTGGACACTTGCGCATAGAGGAACTAAAACCTCCGTACATAACCATCAACCATGTCCCAGCCTCACGTACCATGAACATCGTAAACTGGATCAAGCAAATCTTAATAAAGCTTGTGAAATGATATCTGCTGGTGTAGAAACAAAACAAATAGCTGTAATCCTACAACAGGGAGATCCTACCTTGGTTGTTTCCCATCGTGACTTGTATAATATAAAGGCTGAATTTATACGAGAACAAAGGCAAAGTCTTTCGCCATCTGAAGCTCTAGTTCAACAACTTGAAGCTGTTTGCGAGGTAGTTCAGTACGCTAGACGTTATTATGACATGCTGTTGCTAGACTGCACATATAAAGCTAATAAATTCGATATGCCGCTCTTGCACTGCATGGGCGTTGATCACCATTGGCACTCTTTCATGATTGCCCTCTATTTTTTAGATCGCATAGTACTGGGAAATTACGATCAAGCAATTGAATAGCTCATTGGAACAGTATATGTTCGCGAAGGTATGGCTATATGGCCATCAGTTATTGCCACGGATTTTGAAACTGCCTTAATGAGGGCAGTAGACAGTCAGTTCCCCCTAAACTAAACGAAGCGAGTCTTATGCCGATGGCATATAATGAAGAACATCTATGCGAATTGTAAGGCTGCCTTTGGGACAAACGGCCGCTGGGAAAAATTCGAGTCTGCTATTAGATTAGTGATTTCAGCCAAGAATCCCGAGATATACTCTGATACAATCCAAAAGCTGAATGATGACTTCAACTTCAACGAAGATATTCCACTTTCTATACCAACTGAAGCTTCATCAGGCGAAATGGACGCTGCTATATCAAAGGTAGTTGAACGAAAGGCAGTATCTTACGTTCTTGGGCAGTGGTTTGGACCACATAAAGAATGTATTGTCTCGGCATCGGTCGATCAATTCTTTCAATGCAGAACCACCACTGCTTCTCAGATTGAACGAGGTCATCGCCAGATCAAAAACTGGATCGGGGGCTCAGCAGGTGGTCTTGCCATCTCCTCGCAATTAAATGAGATTTTCATTGACGTGGCGTCAAAAGAGCACAAAACGCCTCTTTCACTAATAGGAGACTTATATATGCGTTGTGTTGGTTTGATTTCCCACAAAGGTCTCTACAAGCTTCGGGGGCAGTATGAAATAATCAAGAATGAGGATCAGAGCCTCCAGTCGGGATTGGTTTCAACAGCCTGCACCGGTATGTATACGGCATCCTTTGGGATCTTATGTTGGCACAAGTTGAAGCTTCGTATTCTAAATCATCAAGGTATGAAGAAAAAGGGGACTTTTAACTTGAAAAACACCACACTGACTGTAGCTAGCAATAATACCTTTCGACTTTCATCATTTCTGGCACATTAATCGACCTGCCCAAGATCACCAGTACCAACCTCCCGCCAGGCTACCCATACTTGATCCAAATACTTTACCCCGCAGGCGAGCCGAAGAGGCAGATAGGCGAGCACAAGCTCTAGCACACAAGAGGCTACGAGTGGCAGCTTAAGGCCGAATACTAAGCCAGTTCGAAAGAGTTCAAAACCGACTTCCACATTGTAGCTTATGTACTGAACATGGGCACTATAAGCAATTGTGTAGAGGATGTCGGTCTACTGGGCATAATCGTGGTAATTGCCCTTCAAGAGTATGACAGAGCTAGATGTTCAAAAATTTCGTGTTTTAATCAAGACAATAATTTGTAGTTAAACATAGTCCTTTCACAATAAATCTAGTATCAATTTTCTAATCTCGAAACTTAAGACCTCTCAAATGTCGATTTCACTCAAATCTCAATGATAATTTGAGAATCATACAATATGCAATAAAATTGACTCTCCGTATTACTGTTTGCATAGATATAAAATAATTCAGTAAACATAGTTTATATAAAACATACAAAATATGTGCGAACGAATACCCTAAATAGCGTCCTCAGGTTTAAAGTAATTATTTATCATTTATTACATATTACAAGCTCTGTTAATTAGTTCAATTTTAAAGCGGCTTACAAGGTAAATAACAGGGGAAAGGGGGGTGGGGGGGGGGGTGCAAATATATCAGCCGCCATCTGTGTCCCTGCAGTAAAGAAATATCTTCGATACTTTCCAAAACCCCCTCATCACGATGGAATTTTCTCTAAATCTATCTAGTAACAAAAGCTAACTTCCGATGTATATCAAACTTCTGATTCATAATAACTGATAAGGTGTTTCAAAACTGTATATTATCTACCTGCTCAAAATCAGCTGTGAGAACTATTTATGTTCAGCTCAGAAACTACCCTTTTTTTAATTTGATTATATATAAAGGTTCAGTCGTATTGATAACAATTCGACCATCGTTGGCTGCATGTATAAAATAAATCATGTCACATTGCTTGTGAATACGTTCCATATATAGTAATTTATTATGCATAATGGTTATGCACTTAGAAAAAAAAAAAAAAAAATGCCTTATTTGTTTTAAGGTCCTAGGCCGAAGCCCTGCATCTATCTAGATCTAGGACCGACCGATGGAGCCGGTCGAGATCGCATTATTATATTCACAAGTATATGATGTTTACAAAATGCTAAAAAGAGAAAGAAATAAAGGAAATTCTTTTTTGAATGAGCTAAGCCAACATTTCCTACATTAACCACCACTAATCAAATGTTATTAAATTTGAACAACTTTTTTTATTTTTTTTTTTTAATTTTTTTTCTGGTAAATGCTACTCTCGCATCCAGCAGAGGATTAGTAAACCGGTAGGTTTCTAAAGCAAGCCGTAACTTCAGTGTGACTTCTTTAAACAGCTGCAGGCAATTGTGTCCAATAATTTGGCCAGCATAACATTCTGAAGTCGTCACTTTTCTTGGGTTTCGTGTTACTGTGGTGTAGTTTCTGCAGCGAACAAAGTGCGAGGATGAAGTTTCTTGCCCACATGCACATTTTCTAGACTAGCGTGCGTCTGTGATTAAAACGACAGCGATATGTCACGAAATCACCAAGAGGTCCACCTAGTGAGCCTAGTTAGTATTATATCTTCAATTCCTGGTAGCTTAAACTTTGCAGCACAAAGGAAAGGGGTCTTCTAACTTAATGTATCACAATAGATAGAGAGGTAAAATAGTAATGTAATATTGTCATTCAATTACTCAATTACTAAGATACATGTTTTTACTGCTTCATTTATGTTACAGATGCGTCTACTATATATAAATATATATATATATAAATATATATATATATATATATATATATATATATATATATATATATATATATATATATAT
>QVIK01000800.1:0-22122 GCA_003957845.1 Oidium heveae | reverse complement strand
CAGACCCCACTTGTGTAAACCTTAACATAGATATGTACAAATAATTGACGTAAAACAGATAATTTACATAGATGCACAACACTGCATACTTGCATCATACATAATTATAATGTATGCATAACATAATATGATTTCCGAGTCAAGGAACCTCACCCCTACAATAAACATAAGACGAAATCTCAGATTGCGGCAATTATACGTGTCAACGCTGAAACACGTCTCCGCCAAGAAACAGAAGCAGGTTGCCGCAAATCATCAACCATAGATAGCACTGTGAGAAACAACGGATCAGTAGCACCCCAAGAACCGCCTAGCAGAAACTCAACTGACAATACATCCCAAATAATTCTGTCTCCAACCCCCAACCTCTCCGAAGTTTTAAACACACAAGGTCTGCATGTGACGCACCGTCTCAGAAGATCCGCGAGACTGGAAAGTGGAGCTAGTTAAGGGTTGCTGTGGAAACAAAATTTGCTAGGACTAGCCTAAAAAGGAAATTTTGTTTGTGTATATCAAAACATTACATTCGCTAGCATAGTGTTTTCTTTCCTTACCTTTGAATCTTATGCTCTTAGAAATCCGTTGAGTTCGTCCCANGTGGAAACAAAATTTGCTAGGACTAGCCTAAAAAGGAAATTTTGTTTGTGTATATCAAAACATTACATTCGCTAGCATAGTGTTTTCTTTCCTTACCTTTGAATCTTATGCTCTTAGAAATCCGTTGAGTTCGTCCCATCGTGAATATATCTATACCATCACACTGCACAATAATCAACAAAGCTCCGCATGAGCCGCACAACCAATCACAGAAACAAAAAAAAAAAAAATTTAACAATTCTCTCCCTAAGCGTTGGTCGCGGAGCACATAATCATGAAATTACACTCAACCAATGCTTCTTCTCCTCCATTGACATTGTTCCCATACAGGAGCCCTATATATTTCACGACCGCACCAGACGCATAACAAAACGCTACCCCAGCTATGAGACCTTCTCTCCCGCTGACGATTGGTCAACATCACGGCCTCGCGTAATGACATATCCTCAAAAAGGCTGGCTTACATCTCGAACAAATATACTCTACAGCCTCTAGGGACCTACTTCACTTACGTTTCATTCTACCCGATGGCCAAAAATTGAATATCCTTAATATTTATAATCCTCCAGGCCATAATACTGTGGACACACTACAGTTCAGAGCTTTCCCTCCCACGTCCTCTAGTCGCACATATTTATGCTGCCCGCTCTGGGCATGGAGACTTTGCCGCTTACCATGAACGCTTTAATCATACAAACGCTCTATACACATGCTCCTGCAGTGCACTCAAATCACCTAGACATCTTATTTTCTGCACCTTACCCATTCAACAGCTCCCTAGGCCTCCACAAAGAACGACAGATAAAGCAAAGTTCCTTTTTGGCACCTACGCGGGTGCTTCCGAATTAGTTAAGTGGATGAGCGAAACCAAGTTCTTTACCGAAATCTGCCCAAGATTCACAGTAAACGATAATATCTAAGAAGAATAAGACCCCGAAGATAACCACTGACACCTGACACTGCACACCCTACCTCTGCGCCCCATCACGAAATCAGTCGCCGTTTGAAATCACCCAATGTATTGTTAACTCTACCTATATTTCTTATCATAAAATGTTACGTAAATTTTGTAAATAGAATATTGACTATTCAGCCACCCTGCTATTTGTATTAAATTCGAGTAAACACGCGCCTGGTTGGAGCAATGCTTACTTCTGCTTTCCAAGGCAGTAAGCCTTGGCGTCCTTTATCCAAATTTGGATTAGTTTTAGCAAGGCTATGGCCCTAGTTAGATAGACGTAAAATAACAAAACAAACAAACAAACAAGTAGGCTTCCATTGGTTGGATGATCATTTTCAAATTAGCTCAGGTGCATAATTTAAGCGAAAGTAGTATGGTCAGCTTGTGGCTGATCGTACTTGTGGTATCTCGACCGACTCTTTTTACTAAGAGATACTTGAGGACCCCAATTATTCATCTTGCCTTTTCATATATTGAATTTGCTCACCCTTATAACATTGCTTATGCAATTTATTCTCAGTTGTTCTGACTGACAATTCACATTGAAAAATTATCATTATCATTACCCATCAATTGCATGTTCATTATTTTTTGTGGACTAGGGAGGGAAGTTGACGTTAGACAATTATTGTATATTTATTAGAGGGAAACATTAAATACTTACCTCCTTTCCTTATTTCCTTACGTCCCTGTCTTGCACCTTTACAGCACCTTCCCAGTAGTCACTAGACACCCGGTAGGAATTGCTCCAAATCAGGCCTCTAAGTAAATGGGTTACCCGGGTAATCATGTGACTGTCTTCTCGATGCACAATACTAAAACTGTCAAGTCCTGGTGACAATATGATTTGTAAAATCTACAGTCAATGAGAAATAAATATATTTAAAGAAAAGAAAAGAAATAAAAATATTTTATGACGAGAAAATTGCCAGAAGATAAACTTGTGATATGATATAAAACAATTAGGAGCTTTTCTCATTCAATTCGCACAAGTTTTAGTAAAATCGTGTCCCTATGTTTGTCTCACATGAAGTGATGGAAAGTGATTCTAGTTAGGAGTCACAAATATTGTAGAGTAAAATAATACGGTCAAATTAGTAGTAGTAGATAGGTAAATATTATGTATAGGATATGTGAAGTATGTATATTGAGATCAAGAACCCGCTCTAATGTTTTAAAACTATTCATCTTTTCTGGAGGATATCTGAAATCTTCATATTACGGAAAACTTTCAAGATTTTCTATTATGTACTAGAAAGAGTGAATAGCATTGAAGTATTTTCATATTTAATGACAACATTTATGTACATAAAAGGCGCCAAAAGAATAGAATGAATGAATTATAGTCTATTCCAGTCACAGTAACGAAGAATATAACAATAACTTATGAGCTAATAAAAGGTAAAATGACCATCAAACTGATAATGATTAAATTATCGACATCACAAGAAGCGCGATGGTGATTGAAAAAATGTAAAAATAACGACAACAAGAGCAGTCAATATGCACGGAAAAAATAAAATTATGAAATAGATAAATTTAACGGAAATAGCGACAACGACATTCAGCAACAACAAGCATGTCAATGAAAGGTAAGTACGACACGTACTTATTGAGATAACAACGCAAGTACATTGTATGCGACATTCACAAAAATATTTATACTTTCTATAAATAGAAGCCTATTCCAATTATAGCAACATCCTGACGTAGTATTTAAGTAGTTCTATCAATTCTGTGATTGGTGTGTTGGCCAATTGAGGTAGAGCCTTGTAGATTGGAGCTAAGCCTTATTCCGTGTTTATTTTTTATAAGCCGTGGTTCCTTAATGCACATGGGATTCTGTGCTGATCATGTGATAGATCGATAAGATTACTTCCTAATTGGGATACCAACATAATTTCAATTTTATCAACGTGCCTTTTTTACCATACCCCTGCTGAGCCTATAAAAATTATAATAGCCTCTTTACAAACTTGGTCGATAGATTACATGTGCAATTTCAATTGCAACACAAAGATACTCCATAAACTCAAGTTCTGGCTGCGCTCGGCAACCTCCTTACAGGATTCACGTCCATAAGACCACAATAATTATTGAGATACTTTGGTGATATTTCATGCACGACTTTCCTCATCGATTTAATAGTCCTAGTATTGATTCGGAATATTGGGCTCTTGTTTCGCGCTTTTTGTCATAACTACTGAATCAAATGATGGTGCCTCTCAATTAAAACTATAAAAAGGCTAAAACTTCTTGGAGGGAAGTCTTTAAGCTGCAGTCTAAACGTATGCGAAGTAGTAGGGTCAAGTCATGAAACTGGCTGAAATATCACACAGAACCAAAAAAATAGACTTGTACATGCATTCATTTTTATTGAGCCGTTTTCTACTCGGTTAGTATATCCTATACTGCATTGAGAACCTTCCAGATTTCGCATGATTCTTGGAAGTCTGTCTTCAAAGACGTCGCCCATTCTGGGTAGGGAGTCACCTCACTCTTCACCTAAAATATAGGATGAAAGACTTTAGTATTCATTCTGGAAATAGTGGCTAAATTTCTGACGATGATCCTAACTTTGAAAGTGACTCTTGACCTGATACTGACTCTCTTCAAGCTGGGCTTGTCGAGATGAAAGATAAGGATGAAAAGGAGCATTTGGAAAGTGACGAAGGAACTTCACGAATTAATATCAACGAGGGTCTATCGATAAAACAGGCTATTGCTAATCCATTGGAAGAGCAGGAGAAGATCCATAACATTAAGTTTCTTCGGGCTTACTTTCAAAGTAGACAAAGAACTTCTAACGAACGCACTATTCTTAAAGACATTGAGCAGTGAAAGAGACAGCGAACTAAGCTGAATACATGGGTCCTGTATAAACATCCTACTACATGTCTCTCCTAATATCTGCGATATGGATTTCCTTCCATTTCAATGTAGATTGATCTCAAGTTTTATAAGTGAAAAAACTCAAATGAGAAAAAAACTCTAACAAACAATTAATAACTAATGCTGTTCCATAGCTAATGTAGTTTTTTAATAGATGATTTTCTTTGATAATGTCTTTTCATTTGCGTTGAGTCTAATCTATTCATTAAAAAAATAGTCTATTTAAATACTTTTAAATAAGTACAAGTATCAATTAACATTAGATAAATGCACAGATTGATAGAACGTGTATTGGTATTAAGACTCAAAATTTGAGGCAAAAATCAAAAGGCATTGATATGTTGAATAACAGCAAAAAAGAAATAAGTTTCTAATTTTTCAACGTAATCTACCTCCATTACTGATGAAACGGTAACCTATCTATAAATTTCTTAAAATTTTACCAGAAAGATGAAGAATGAGGATTATTTATTCTGAAGAATACTTACTAATACGATGGGAGTAGAGGGTATGTTAGGGATTACTAGCTCTAAATAAGGCTTCTCTGAAGGTCGTCGAGTTTTGTTCAAATTTCTATCAGTGCATACAAGGATCCGTTAATATTTATTACTGCTAGCTTCTTACTAGTGAGGTTTCCGCAAACCAGATCCTCCTATTAGTAATCAATACCCATGTCCGAAAATTAGGTAATCTCAATAACCGTTAAGCTAGAATAGTATTTAGAGGCTCGGATATTTAGAAATAGGGGTGCCGACGAATATTTATATATTCATCCAGAGGGGATATTTAAAATAGATAATTACATATCATCTTAGATTCTACTATATTGAAGTATAGTTGAAATCCATAGACACCTGTAACTAAGTTATATATAATTACAACTTACTATTTGGTACCTTAGAACCTCACTAGTATAATTTTCGGTTTACTTTGTGTTCAATTTTGTCGATCTATCACATGATCAGCATCGAATCCTATTTATTTATTTATTAAACATTTAACGCCAAGCAGGCTCACGGGCGTAGCCCGGCCTCGTGCCCCCCGAAGGGCGTTTGGCGTGCCTGCGCAGCGTAAGGCTACCAGGCAGTTAGTCTCGTTGAAATACGACTAACTAATCTAATTTACTCCAACTTCTTGTAATGTTACAAGTCGCTAGTGGACAAGGGCCCAACAAATCTGTTGACTAGTGTGTACACTGATCAGGAAATTATTAATGTACATGGGTTTTTTTTTTTTAATTTTAATTTTGGAAATAAAAGAAGTGAAAAACAAAGAAGAAATAAGTAGAAAATTTAATTTTCTAATCCTATTCGTACGGGCTATACTCCGTACACCATTTTTGGAAAGCTCGTGCCCCATCAATTGTGCATAGAATCCACTTGATATCCCCTTCACGATTACAGGAGTTTAAAGGTCTAGGTGGTCTTTTTTGACGAAGTTTCCGACAGTAGAAAGGGTGTTTAGGTGATCTTTCTAGACCGCAGGAACAAGTAGTGTCAGCATCAGTGTGTTTGAATCTGCGGTGGTTGGCTCCAAAGTTACCGTGCCCTGATCTGGCAGCGAGAAGATTTCCTAGGTTTTCACGAGTCAAAATCTGCAACTCTTGTGATGGGCTGCCGGCCAGACCAATCCCTAATCGTTTATACCTCTCTGGAGCGTTAGTGTTCCAGTAAGCCGATATTTCTACTTTGTAGTGCTCTTTTATTAATCGACGCGCTCTCGCAATGGATGCTTAAGTACGTGTAGAGAGCATGTTACAAGCAGTTTTAGCGAGACTATCAACCCGATCGTTTTCTTTTATATTTGTGTGGCTAGGAACCCATCTTATTGTTACCTTACTAGCTCTGGCCACACTAGATCTTGCTCTTGTCTCCCAATTTTTCCTAAGTGTTTGAAATTCAGCGATCAGCCCTGAGCTAGTTGGTGTGGGAACGCCAGTGTGTAATCTAAGAGCAGCTTCTTCATTGTTAAGATAGGTAATCAAATCAGTGGCAAACTTAGCCATCGGATGATATAGAGCGGTTCTCAGCCCTTGTAAGGCCCCGTGAATTTCTGCGTCATATATTTCCACCCCTTGTCCGAGAGAAACAAACCAATGTGCTACCTCTTTAGAAGGACCCCGAAAGATGCAGTAGGCGGCGCCTGCAGAACCATCTTTGTTGATTGAACCATCAGAGTAAACAGATAAGTCCAGTATCTTGAGCTCACTTGTTTTTATCCATTTCTAATGCTCTGCAGTTCCATTGGCACGTCCAACAGCTCCAATTTCAAGTTTTGCGATGGATGTATCTGTCTTTTCCCAAGGAGGGCTGAGGGTATCATAAGAAAGTTCAAGGTCTTGGCGTTGTCTAATCCACTTGAAGTGCGGTGAGTTCCAGCGGCGACGTAGAGGATGTTTAGGGTCTGTAGCAGCTATGCGTGCAGCTAGGCGATCATGAAATCGATTCAGCCAAGTAATGGCAGGGCCCCAGCCTGTCTCGCGGAGAAGAGCTGCTGTGAAAGTAGTATTGTATACTGGTAGTACAGCCCGGGTAGCCTGGTTGATAGTGACCTAGACTTGATTTAACACCCATGTAGAGGTTTTCGGTCCATACCAAACTTCGGAGCCGTAGAAAAGTGAAGCAAGCGCAGTTCCCTGCAAAGCCTTTCTTATTATTGAAGAATTAATTCTACGTATAGTGTTGCTTAAAAGCTTCACGTGGTCTGTTACTACTCTGGTTCGCTGACACGCTCAACGCACTTGGTCCTTAAAATTCAATTTCCTGTCAAAGATAACCTCATTTTTATGTCCTCATTGGAGAGTCTGGTTGAGCTTGCTTTCAAGTTTACGTCCGCAGTCCTCAAGTGTCCTGGCGGTTGCTAGTAAACAGCCGTCATCTGCGTACCCGAAGCGGTCTCCAGATAACCGAAGGAAGGGTCCAACGTATAGTAAGAACAGCATAGGTGAGATCGGAGATCCCTGGGGCAAGCCACAGAGAATAGGAAAAGATTCTGAGGTTGTTTGGTCAAGTATAATGCGGGCGGATCTTCCTTGAAAAAAAGACTTAACCCACCTTACCATAGTTTTTAGCCATCCTTGTGTGAGTAGACGGTGGAGAAGTCGATTACAAAGAACACCATCGAAAGCTCCTTTAAAATCAACTGTTACTATCCCAGATACTTTTCCATCTAATAATGCCTTTCTAATTCTGCAAATCAGAGCCATTTTTAAGTCTACCACTGGGCGTTGTCTAATGACACCACACTGGTTCTGGGCGAGGATTTCATATTTTGATGCACAATAAGACATGCGGCGAGCGAGAAGTCGCTCAAGACCTTTGCCTAGGCAAGAAAGAAAAGCAATAGGTCGATAGGATGAAGGGAGTGAGCGGTCTCGCCTTCCTGACTTGGGTAGGATTATTACATTTGCTCGTTTAAATTTTTTATGATGTACATCTAGATGATCACAGCGGTCGAAAAGATTGGTGAAACGTTTTCCTAGAACATTCCATGCCAAGCGAATAATAGGGACTGTCAATTCATCTTCGCCATGGGAGGTAGATGAAACTTGGTAGGTAGCAATGCTATAGAGTATTTCGGAGGAGCAAAGCTTTCAGATTTGGGGAGTAGTATTGATTTGTTCCATTCACTTCTCGGAGGGTGGGGGGTGGCACTTGGGGCCGCTGTTGTGCCACTTTACTATCTTATATGTATCTATAAGAGAATGGGCCTTTTCAGTTTGGGTTGCCAGAATTCTTTTTTTGCACGGCGCACTGCTGCACGAAATTGTATCTTTTCAAAGTCTGATAGGCCACGCCGACGAGCTGTGTGATACCTAAGAGCTGCAATTTTACAGTCTTCAATCCACCAAGCGGTACCACTAGTTTTCTGTTTGCTTCAAGGGCAGGAAGCTAAAAGGGCTGTTTGGATTGATTGGACGATATCATTAGCTTCATCTTCTGCGTCTAAGGACGAGAAAATGTGCGGAACAGTTTGAGAAGTCCCAAGGAGCGTCTAGAAAAGCTTCTCATTGCGAGAATCATAACGGAGCCGCCTTTCAAACCCTCCTATATTGAGAACAGCTAGAGGAATGGTTGATATTAAAGTCTCGTGGTCTGATGTAGTGTGTAGATCGGATCGTATGGTACATGTATAGCCGACTTGAGTGCAGAAAGCCAGGTTTAACGTTCCGTCGCATCTGTGTGTTGGCGTTTCTTTTGGATTTAGTAAGCTAAGATCTTTCTGATACCCATTGAAGCAAGTCCGTAGCATGTGGTGAAGCGTGAACAGATGATGAATTCCAAGACGGGTGCTATAGGTTAAAGTCTCCACTAACGAAACAGGGTGTTTCAGAGGAATTGAGGAGTGTTTGTAGGCCAGATCCGGCGATTATACTGTTCGGTGGCGCATTTTAAACGTTCCAAATCAAGATATTAGGGCTATTTCTATGAAGAATACAAATTTGTAAAAGATCGGATGAGGAGTCGGAAAGAGTTTGAAATGCGCGAAGACTCTTCGTTTTTCTAATATAAGTGAAAACTTGAGGCCGTGTATCCCAGGTTGAGAGCGGCAAATAGGACTGAAAACTGGGATGTGATAAGGATTTCTTGGTGTCATTATTAGAATTGAGGGCATCAGTTCTCTAATTGCCCGTTTCAAAATTTTTTCCCCTTCTTTCAGCCGCCCGTCATCTTCGGATATTGGTAGTTTTTGAAAATAGTAACTTTAATTCAAAATTTTCGAGGGCCGAATTCGAAAACAAATTCAAAGTTCTTAAATTTCGCTCTCCAATCCTGTATCCCAGCTAAGACAGGTTATCTTAACTTGGGAATCACATAAGAAGGCTAGGTCATAACTTTTTAATGCAGAATCTGACGCAGCTTGGGAATGGCAGCAGTTTGTGAAAGGCAAGTGCGAAATCGGACAAGCACGAAAGCTATGCCAAGAAATAATCTATATTTATCTATGGTTTTACACAGGAAAGAAACAATACAACTATATACAATAAAGGAAAACGGTAGGTGATTCCCGTATGGGATTGGTATTCCTAATCGGGATGCACTTATCTGAGTGATCTCGCATGTTCGAACAAGTCTGTCCAATTTGGGAGACACTTGTCGAGAGTGATCTGGTCTTACTCTTCATGGACCTTGCCCTTGTCCTTTATTCCACATAGAACGTATACCACGTGACTGCTGGGAGACCAACTCCCAGTCAATTACAAATCGGGCCTAGCCCGTAACACAGTTCTTCAGCTCCATCATGCACTACTTAATATGTTGGATTGATTCAACCATCAGAATAGTCAATGGGAGTTTTAAATGGATATAACGCATTCGTATTTGCAGTGCGAGGAAGAAGCTGCCAAGTCAAACCAAGCCATACTTGAAGAGAACTTGATACCTTCAGGGATGTACTTATCGCCCAAAATGATGAATCAAAAAGGAAAAGTAACACTTATTGAAGTGTTGCACTTGAATTCCGTAGCTGTGTCGATCGACTCTGGGAGATGACAATGACAGCGGAGATTTAGGTATTTTTGGGAAAGGATTACTTACGGCACATTTGTAGGAATTAAGTAGCGAACGGTGTTAAGGGTAGATATGTTCTTACCCTGGTCCTAAGTTAATCGTCACTTAAAAGATTTGTGGACTTTGGATTTCTCGTTATTTCATTGGCCAAAACTTGAGCCCTGCTTAGCTTGATCAATCATATTGACTAAGCCTACAGACTCTTGGTCTAACTCACTTTAGTCTCTAGAGGGAGCCAATGATGATTGAGCGGGAGCTGACGCTAGCTTACTACGTGCATTATGGACAGGGAAGTAGCTTGAAGAGAATAGGACAGGGACGTAAGGAAATAAGGAAAGGGGGTAAGTATTTAATTTTCCCCTTTTTAAAATGGAGCCTAACGACTTCTAAGAAAACTGGCATTTCATATAAAGTAGTTTTCTGACTCGATTAATTGGCTAACTAGCATTATTCTTTAATACTGACATATTTAGCTTTTAAAAAACTTAAAAGTAAATATTTAATTAACAGTGCGTAATATATAAATCGAGAGTTTCATATGACTTTCAAACTTTAATTCATGAATAGAAAAGGCTATCTCATCTGTGAAATATCTTAAGTGGCATTCCTCAAGCACCTTTAATGTAAAAATATAAAAATCATGGCAGTATGATAAGCCTTACTATATGATCAAAAGTGCTAAATAGAGCTTAGATTATTCAGTCCGAATAAATTTATTAGCTTCTTGGAAGATGAGAACAATTAGGATGTTTGAAATTCAAACACGTCCACCATTTAGACTAAAATCTGGGCAATCAGAAGATTGCAACAGGTGAAAATTGCTTTTTTTGTATTGTATGAATTTCTGTTATGATCCCGTCCAGTAGATATATGAAAATTAATGTAGTCAAATACTGTTGAATTTCTTCATAGTTTAGTAATTGACGTTTTTATGCTGACCTTAAGAATTATTTGATGTTAGTAGATCGATAATATGGTATTTTATCAATCTCGATATCAATGCTAGCCATCAAGTAATTAATGTAGGAATGATCTAGGTTGATATAAGATTCTAATTTCGCAACTCCTATTTAAAATATTTAAAATATAGGATCCAGCTGCTGGAGAGGGTGAAGATTATATCGTCATCCTTTTGTTTGACTGCGAGATGCAAAAGAGGGCTTAACCCTATCTGTACACGACAAATTTAGCAATAGCATCAGTCAAACGAGACCTTACATCATATGATGAGTCATTGACTAATTTGAGGTAGGATGTTACTATTTCCCAGCATTATTTTCACGTTTTTTCTCGTTACCTTCATTCTCGTCTAGCTCATCTTCATCATCTTGTCCGAGGTGGCCGAGTACATTTGCAATGTTTTTCATCTCGTAATGCCTTTTTCGCATTTCTTCAAATTTGCGGTGTTTCTCCTGCTCTATTTCGCTAAGGCCAGTATATTCTTCTGCTGTCACATGGACTGCCTTTTTTTTCACTGTACGTTCTAAGCTATCTGACATAGGTATTGCTTCCTCTGGTTCTCCTAGCGATAGACCTGGTATTTCTTCTTCCCTGGTCCTAAAATTCTTTTTCACAGTTATGTCATTTTTAATATCATCTGACATAATTACATCAGAGTCCAGACTACGAAATTCTTCTTCATTTAGGATGCGCATTTCTTCTTCATCCTCTGCAGGATCATATTGCTTTGCATATGGAGTTTTTGGCTCATCAATTTTCATAGTTGAAGTCCTTTCTTGTTCAGTGAGGTATAGATTTGCTTCGTCCCACTTTAAACGCATGTTTAAGTCTTCACCATCCGTACTAATGCCATTGTGGTTTGAAGTGCGCCGCAATAAAAAAGCTTTAGCTGTGGAGTTAGATCTTCGGCGGCCAGCATTCTGAATTGTGTTAAGATGAGTAACATCTTTTCCAAGAAGTTCCTCCCCGATACTATTTCCTGAGTAGATAGAAGATTTCGATTGTGAATTTGTTTTCGTATTATTGTGCATGGACGAACTACGGACAGGCTTTTTAAGGATCCCTAATTCTTCTCAGCTAGGTTTTATTGCAATTTCTCCTCTGCTTACCTTTAGGTCGGTTAGTGGGAACCAATGCGGGTAAATTAGAACGAGCCGATTGTTCAGAGGGCATGATGAAATTCGTTCAATATTGTGCTTGATTACAACACAACAACTGGACAAAAAAATTAGAATAGAAAGACTTCATTCAAGTCAGAAAATTCAAATTAGAGTGAAAACAAAAACATGTCATGAAGCAAGTACAAGTAGTATTGCGGAGTAAACAAGTGGATTTGATTTCATCATATGATACAATTCTTGGTAAGCTAGGGCGGTTCAAAAATAATAATCACTTTTTGGCCCAAGATTCTTACCCTTTCATAAATTTGTGCAAGTTTACTTATAATTGCTACAAAAACCTCAAGAGACTTATGCACGATAAATGTACGAGTCAATGTCAACAAGCAGTCTCCGGTTTTTCTTATGCAGAAATAATCTCGATATCCATGGGACTTCCTAAGCGTCATGGTTATAGCAAACGTCATGAGACCCCTCTATATGCATCCTAAATAACTCAAGGCTAAAGCCTCTTGACCCCTATTTAGCACGTGACATATGTACAAAGTATAAATAATCATTTCATTAGAATTTATAGAATAGAAGATGTACATAGGAAATACTACTTACTGAACCGAGTTTGCTGTCACTAATACTTGATTGCGTGACAGTTCAAGCCCCGGGGTGTGATCTTATAAACTTTTAAAAAGCACATCTATATCCATGCTGGACTAGCCCGAACAGGTAATGGTATGCTCTACATTGCATGAAGACGCCAATCAAATAAGTTATCGGTTTAAAGCCACAGTTGTGCTTAAAAGTTCCAAATAATGTCACGGTGTCTCTAGGCTCCTAATTACGATGGGTAGAGCTTTGAGACTTTTGATCCAATTTATTTGTTGTTTTCTATTATACCTGAGTTCTCAACATAAATATACTAGCTGACTAATAATACACTAAGCTAAGCTAGATTACGCTTATATAAAACAATTTAGAAACGTATTCCCAATTATCCCCTTCCTCGCATGAGCTGTCCTCAGCTCATGCATATTTATACAATAAAATTTTATTCCTTTCGTTCTTTTTCTCACATCCTTTTGCTACTGTAACAAAGGCTTCGCACCGGGTGACCTTCCTGGACAAAGGCTGGAAATAAGTTTGCCCCGTTATACTTGTTTGCAAGTTGAAAACCTCCTGGTGAGATCAGAGAGTATATATTGTTTACATGACATTTAGAGATTTCTCAAGGTCCGTCGTAGTAAGGTTCGAATTTGTGTCACCGTTGGCGGACTCTTAATACCCAATCTCCTGCAGCGTTTATTTGAATAGTTGCTTTGGACTCTTGGAGGTATTCACGAACCCTATCACGGGCCGCTTTCATGCTTGCAACATATGTTCGCGCAATAGGTGCCGCATGGGATCTGACTAAATCTCTTGCCCACTCGCATTCTACCTGATCTGTTGGTTCTCTAGTATATCTTGCGTACGACTGTTCTATATCTAGTGGTTGCGTCACGAAAAGCAAAAAGTATGGGCTGTAGCCATTGGGTGAGTGTCACAAGTACGTGGAGTATGAGAGTAAGAAGCGTTTCATATTTCTTTCTAAGAGAATAATCTATATATTTGTATGGTAAAAATCACTTTCATAGTGTCTAAGCTCTGCCTCCCAGCATTCAAATGAGCGGACTATAGCAAGTAGTTCCTTATCATAGATCTTATAGTTACATTCAGCAGGATCAAATTTTTTCGACATGAAAGCTATGGGATGTAAGATCCCCTCGTCATCCTCTTGTGACAAAACTGCCGCTGTGACGTAATCAGATGCGTCTGTTTCAAGATAGATTTTGCGGTCTCGATCAAAATGCTTGAGAATTGGGGCTTCTATGAAGGATGTTTTAAGTTTGTCAAAAGCTTTTTGGCACACGTCAGACCAATCAAATTTGGTATCTTTTTTGGTGAGGGCTACAATAGGTTTAACAATGGACGAGAATCTATTTATGTATCTCCTATAGAAATTAGAGAACCCGAGGAAGGCTTGAACATCTTTAGTATTTTTGGGGGGATTCCAGTCAATAATACATTGTACCTTTTCAGAATCCATCTTAATTTCTGATGTGGAGATGATCATTCCTAAGTACTTAACTTCTGTCACTTCAAACTCACATTTTCGAACGTCTAATTGAAGCCTATTTCCACAAAGGGCTTGAAGGACTAGCTTGACGTGTTCCCTATGTTCTTCCAAATTGTTCGAATAGATGAGCATATCATCAATATAGGCTGTGCAAAATACATCTAAGTAAGGTCGTAAAATATCATTAATTCTGGCTTGAAAAGTAGTGGGGGCATTACACAACCCGAAGGGCATAACAAGACTTTCAAATAAGCCGTAACGAGTATTAAAGGCTGTCAACCATTCCTGACCTTCTTCCATTCGGATACGATTAAATGCTGCAATTATGTCTAGTTTAGTAAAAAATTTGGCTCTGCTTAATTGAGCTAGCGTCTCTTAAATTAATGGCAGGGGGTATTTATTCTTGATAGTGATATCATTTAGGGCACGATAATCAACACAGAATCGTAATCCGCCACCATGCTTTTTAGCAAATAATGCTGGTGAAGATGCCGGTGAACTACTAGCACGAATAAACCCCTTTTCTAAATTCTCGTCTAGGAATTTTCGAAGTACAAGTAGCTCTTCTGTGGACATGTGATATAGCGGTCCAGATGGTGCTATTGTTCCTGGCTTCAGTTTAATTTTGTGGTCACAAGCTCTGTGAGGAGGTAAGGTATTGGCTTTCTGGGCGTCAAATAATTCCAGAAATTGGTGAAGGTGAGAGGGAAGCTTTGATTTGGGATCGATGTAAGGCTTAGGATTCAATGCAATTTGTATATCTTCTAGGGAAGCTTTCGAACAATTTAAATTAGAGGAATCTTTTTGTCCGTCAGTCGCTGAAAGGACGCAAAAATCGTTTCCGTTTCCGATTCAGTTCTGCATCTACTTCTTGTATACTAGCACTAAATATTTGAACGCCATTTAAATTTGCCAATGATATGAATGTGGCAGCACCAACCTTTCTTGGCCTTCCCGATATTCTATACTTTTGGGTAGGACTGGGAGGTATCTTTGCTGGCTCTAAAGCAGTATATTGTGCGCTAAATTGCTTGAAGCAGTTATTCTTACAGTATGAAGTATCAAATTTGATCTGTTTAAAGGCCCAGTCAACCGAAGGATTATATTTTTGAAGCCAAGGGAAGCCTAATATGAAATCATACTTGCCCAGCTTTGTGACAAAAGCTTCTATAATTTCGCAGTGGTCACCAAGGTGTAACGTTAACCTTGCACTGCGAGTAATTAAGCCACTAATAGACTCTGACCCATCTGCAGTGATCAATTTTCTTGGGTTTTGAAGTATTTTGGTAGAAATATTGTATTTTGCGCAAATATTCATGTCAGTGAGGGAGGCTGTTGTACATTCACAATCGAGAAAGGCTTTAGCCTTAACTTTTAACTTATTTGAATCGCCAAGTTCACATGGTAACAATAAATGGTTATGGTGTTTTACGTATATGGATGATGTACAAATAGTATCTAATTGACTATTATTTTTGCACTTCCAGCGGCAACTTTCGCTAGAAGTTAGGCATTTCCCAACCCCGTTACTCCAAGAGCATCTTTTCCTTTCCCATCCTCTGCAATCACAACATTATTAAGCTTTTCTTCTTTCTTTTAACCTCGGTTATGAAAAGAACTTGGGCATTCGCGAGAACTATGGTCCTTAGAATCACAAACTATACATAATTTGTTTAAGGCATTGTATGCTCGGCGATGGGCCTTTTCCATATCACTGACTGGCTTCCGACCAACGTCTTTGGCAGTCCATTTGGTGATAAGTTGGAGATTATTTACCTGAATAGCGCTGAGATCCATGGCATCATCTCCACGAGCTGTTGTTTTATCTATCGATGGATTAAGTGGAGATGCCGCCAAAGGTTGTATTGTTGGAGAATTAGAAGTTACTGTGTGGACCAGGGCTTTTCGAAAATTAGTAAGGTAGTAATTTGGATTGAGGCTACATAATATCTCGTCTTGCTCTCATACTATAGCCACATACTGTGACAGAGTTTGGGGTATATCAGACTTTCTTATAAATGAAATACGATTTAAAATATCAGGGTGTAGAGCATCTTTTAGATAGGATATTAAAGCACTATCATTGAAACCTGAGATTTCGGCCGATGCTAGCCAATTAGGAAGGGAAAGAGCAAGTGGTTGGTTCTTTTGATGGCACATTTTAAGCTCTCTTTGGGCAGTGGCTGTCTCGTCGGCATCGCCAAAAGATTGCTTTAATAGGTCAATAATATCTTCAACAGATTTATATGTAATTTGACCATTCATTTTGAAGCCACTATCTATTGTTTTCTTGGCAATAGAACCTGGAGAGAAACAAGACGCAACGTAAATCATACGAAGGCGCTCTGTATCCCACAAATCGGCATTTACTTCTAATTTTTGTCTTAGGTCCCTAATGAATGAAGTAAGGAGTTTAATATCAGCTCCAGTGAACTTGAGGTCAGCATGAGGCCTTGAAAGTTCTTTCCTTTTGGGCACATTCGATAAATCTAACCCTGAGAGCATCTTCTTTGCGCCTTGCATCTCGGCCTCATGTTGCGAATTGGAGCAATTATGTTACTACTGGAGGTCGTGGAAACTTACCGAAAGCTTATCGTAATCGCTTTTTAAGTCTTTATATCGTGCAGTGAGGTTGGCGGCCATATGAAATGCCCGACGAAGTTCAATCATAGATTGTTCTGGATGACTATTGAGATGATTTATGATACTACTAGTGGTATTTACTGTAATTATGATTTGGCCAATACTACCAAACTCTTCTTGACATAATGAACTAGCATAGTTGAATGACTCAAGGGAAGGGTCCTGGTGCTTATAAGTCACAAAATTGACCTTCTGGACTTCGGGAGCATTGATTGTATTTGACATAGTTAATATCTAATGCTTCTGGATTATTTATATCTACGCGTAGTAGCAGTGGTTTTTATAGGTGATCAATATGTCACGAAATAAGACTATGTCTTTATTAAAGGATAAATTGATCACGGATCGAGTAAGAGGTACAAGAGGACCGTCTTACTTATGCTACCTCGCTAAACTACATATAGCGCTAACCGCTAACTAACGCGCTAACTAACACTAATTATATTGAAATATTTAGCAAGATGTGACAAAGCGTTATCGTCCAAGGAATTATTTTTCTGGAGTAATTGTAATATTTTTACCCAGTGGTCGTCCTTCACATAAGATTTTTCAACTCGATCTTTCAACTCCTTTGAAATTTGAACAGTTGTAGTGTGGAACATTTGGGCGCCAAGGTCCCATAGCGTGGCTATTCTTATATCTACTGCCCCATGAAGAGCGTCAAGAGCATCGATCTCAGAGTAATTTGGCTCAAGAGTTCTCTGATTTGCTAATTGCTCTTTTACTTTAACCCGAGACATGGCATCAGGTATAATATTTTCTTTTCCTGCTTTATTTTTTATAATCAATTGGAATCTTTGTAGGTATTCCGACGCCCGAATCAATCTAAGATTTAGTTTTTCTAGATAAGTTGTTTGTAAAGAGGTTTGTGATGCAATAGCTCTTGTAGCCGCTTGATCTGTATAGATTATCACTGAAGATATAGCTGCCTCTATCATGTGTCTTGTTTTGCGAATGATCCATACTAAACAAGCCACTTCCAGTTCTGTTGCCCAATAATTTCTCTCCGCTACTGTAGCTACCCTGCTAACAAATAATATAGGTTTCATTTTCTTTTGTGATGGAGCTTCCACTTCATTAATGGATTTATTAGCCTTCGTGGTATGGTAAACTACCCCTGCAAACTCAAATTCTTTTGATGCGTCTATGTCTATATAAAGTTGTTCGTTCGCATCAAAGTGTACTAAGAGTGATGGATTCCTGAATCAAGCTTGCAATAACTCAAACGCTTGTATTTCTGAGGGCGATGGTTTTTGTAACAATGTTCTTTCTGCAGTCTTTCGCCGGCGTAGCCCATTTTGAGTTACCTGTTTACTGAGAAATGTTTTGCGTTCTTGTAAAGGTTTAGTTATTGCAGAATAATAAGGAACATATTGTCGCAAGTATCCTGTTAATCCTAGAAAGCTTTCAAGAGACCTAAGGTTTTCTGGGAAAAGAAAAGAAGGAATGACTTTAAGTTTTTCTTCGGATGTGGCCATACCAAAGGCATCTACTCTCTGGCCTAGTAGGGTAACTGATGGATATGCTATGAATGACTTTGTTGGTGCAAGTGTAATGTTATGAAAATCTAATTTACTGAATACTTCGTGTAGATGAAATAGATGTTCTTTCCATGTTCTTGAAAATATGACAATATCGTCAATGTAGGCTCTCGCAAAGGTGCGGCAATTTTTGAGTATTATATCAATTCTACGTTGAACATATGCCGGGCTGTTTCGGAATCCACGAATATAAAATATCCTGATTATGCTTATACACTGTTATTCCATTTTTTTAATTTTACCTTATTGGTGATCAAGTCAGGAGTTTTGGGGGAGGTTGTGAGTTTTTCATTATCTTTAATCGTATGTACTCCAATATTAAATGTCATGGATATAAATTTACTGAAACTCTTCCAGCCATGCTTTGGAGTACGTGCCGCAAAGATTTCTATACTAGGATCTGCGATGTAATATCCATCACATTTAAGCTCTGAAACAACTCCAAGTCTGGTATTTTTTTGGATTTCGATTGCCTTAAAAGTTGGATTAAGTATTTGAATTTCGCTTATAGTACAATCTACTATGTGTGCATATACCGAAACATGTTTAATTGCGTATGGTTCAAATAAAAGATCTCGATCTTCCGGTAAATCTTTCGAGGATTGAATAGGAATTTTAGTATACTTTCCTGGGCCAACTACGAAATTCCTTGCCAATTTTATAACAGACACAGTTCTGGGCTCCTTAGTGTGTATTTGAATTGAAATTTTTATACCTTCACAAGCTGTTATACTTGCCGTTCGCGAATTCAAGTCTATGATGACTCCGTTTGGCGATAAAATATCAATTCCTACCAAGATGTTTCCAGTAAGATTTTTTACTAGATGAATCTCGGCTTCAAATTCTGCTAGTCCTTTATCGCCAGGGAGAAAAACTGTAAGTAGAACAAATTTTTCGCAATCATATATTTATTTACCAATACCGGATGCGAGAATTGTCTTTGGAAGAGATAAGATGAGAGTTTGAGGGATGTACTTACGCAAGAAATCTTCATCTATTAGCAACATTGTACATCCGGTATCTATGCAAATATCTTGTAATGGACCCTCTTTTATGAATTTTGCTTTTGTCGTAGCATATTTATATCCTCGGAACGCTACCCAATTGATCCTGTAGTCTTGACCTTGGACTTTATTATGATATTAGGTGTCATAGGAAGCTCTGATGATTATGGTTTTTCTTGGGATTCTTTAGAAATGCCCTTGGTAATCAAACAATTTTTACGATGAATATGGAATTTATTGTTGGACGAAAATCGTTCCCCACAGTTTCTACTAATTGTTGGTTTCCCGCAACCTATTTTATTAATATGTGTAGATGTGTTTACGTGATTTTTAATGACTTCTTCATCGTATTGCCCATCGTCATCTTCGGAATATGATCTCTCATACTGTTGAGTACAATAGTCTTGTTCTTCTTAATCTTGATAATCTATGATTGGCTCGTTGAGTGACTCAACATAACGTTCTTTTTCTTCTGGATGCTCATTATATACTTTGGGGTATTGTTGGGTATCTCTTGAGGGCCCTGGATGGTTCTTTGGGAAGTTTCTCTGGTATGTATTATTACGATATAGGTTTAAATTTTTATTTTGAGTATTTTGAGAATCATTACGAGAGGTTGAGAGTATTTGCGAATGGCCTGGCCGAGAACCTATATCTGATCGTTGTATCCTCAAATCAATTGGCCGTCCCATATATGGAGATGTAATTGGTTGATGTTGATATTGCAGATATGGATTTGAATATGAATTTGTGTTTACGTTTCCATTATACCTTGATAGAGATTGGTTTGAAGGTTGAATGTACCTAGGTTTATAAATGTCCGACCAAATACTGTAGGCATTCTTAATTTGTGTCATAAAATCTTCTATCTTAGTCTCGTTGGTGGGATATGCCAGGTCTCTTCGTAATACCCCTTCAACATGTTCGAATGCGAGAGATAATTGCGCTTGAGTAGTATGAGTAAGTCCGCTGGCACGCCCATGTAAAATTATGTCTGAAACAAATGTCATGGGAGATTTTCCATCTCGAACGTCTTGCACAGTATATCTTAATTTTTCTAGTGCTATTAGAGCCTTTCCTGGAGACTCACAAATTCTTTTTTCCAGAATATTGCACCAATCTTCTATTATATCGATCCTAAGACCATTACGCAAGATCTGGGATATTTCTTCAACTTACCACTGGTTTACCTGCCCAAGTAGGCAGTCATCAAGATTCCTGGCAATACTGTTATCTGTGCTTCGCTTGACTCGAAGGCGGTTTGTGAATGAGAAAAATTATGATAAAAATTGTGAGTATCTTTGATTTCTACTGCAGTTTTTGAGGCATCCGGGTCAAAGTAACCGATTTCCTTGGCCCGATAAAAGGTGCTGGGCTGGTTGTCATTAAAACTAGTTTCTCTATCATAGAGCCTTGGATGATAGCTCTGTTGGAACTTGGATTCAGGTTTTATCGATGCATTAGTATTACTTTCTGTTTTAAATCGTGTGTTAAAATCTTTGACTTTATTTTCGGCAAGTGTTGAGAGGTTGAAATCTCTTAAAGCTGCGGAAATTCCTTGGGCCACAATATTTGCTAGCTCTGCTCGTTGTTTTTCAGAAAAAGAAGAAACTTCTTGAATACTCTCACTGGATGCCATTTCTTTTACTTGACCTTGATTAGGAGGTGAACCTGGCGAGGAGATAGTTTCAGGAGCGTGATCGTTTCCACTTTCTATTAAGTTCTCCTCTGTTTGAAGTTTCTTTTCAAGCCTAGGAAGTAGAGAGATTATAGACTGGACTACCTCTACTGTTTTGGCGTAATTATTCTTCCAATTAGCTGTTGTTATACAAATAGATGGGTCAATAGGGAACGATTTGACAACCCAGTCTATGCTTTTCCACTGCTGTTCTGAAAGTTGTATTTCAAACTTTGGTCTCTCAATTTTGATGATTTTTATTTCGTGGGCGATTCTAATGGTCTTTTCAGGAGTGCTAATTTTCACGTCAGTCATCTGATTTTATGTGATAAATATTAATATGGTGCTCTGAAGCTGGTGCTAATAAGCTGGTGGATAGAGTCCTAGTCTGGATTGAAGTAGGTAATGCTACCAATTGTCACAAGTACGTGGAGTATGAGAGTAAGAAGCGTGTCGTATTTCTATCTCAGAGAATAATCTATATATTTGTATGGTACACATCACTTTCATAGTGTCTACGTCATATCAATTACATGACATCATGTTAGTCATAACAGTGAGGATTTCCGGTTGTAGATAGTGATCGCACGACAAAGAGCATTAGGCAAATTAATAGTCGGGGTATCAAGTAGTATTCTAGTTAAAATTGATTTCAGTACTCCATTCGCCTTCTCAACTTTTCCGTTTCCTTGCGGTCTTGCAGGGGTAGGTAGTATGTGTGGAATTAAGCCTATTATCAGCTCGAAATTTCCAAGCTTCAACTCCAGAAAAACATCCTGCGTTGTCACTGATAATTTGTCGAGGGGTGCCGAAGGTATTAATAAAATACAGAAATAAAGGAATAGTGTTAGAGGAGTCAGTGGCTGGCACAAGCCTAGACTCAAGCCAGCCTGTTGCATACTCAATAGCGTGAGGTAATATTTGACGACCAATTTGGCTATTGTCAATTCCCCATCGAGTAAGTGGGGGTGCAGGCTGAATTGGTACCAAATTTCCCAAGGCTAGATCTGGTGGTTTCATTAAGGGAATTGCTAAATCGCAGTTCACTTGGACTAAATCGCAGTGCGCTAAGCTTCTTATGGCACACCGCCTTCACCACCTAAGTGAA
>QVIK01000799.1:4695-18373 GCA_003957845.1 Oidium heveae | reverse complement strand
TCGCAATAAAGAATGATCTGCTATCAAATAGAGTTTATCCCCCGTATTTATGAAATTTCTTGGCAAAAAATGTATGGTGAATTCATCCGACAGAGAAATTGTAGGTGGGTCATTTCTTCTAATTTAAGCTTATCTCATACATGATCTACAGCATAAAACTTTATGCAAACATACGATCAAAATTTACAAATTGAGAACAGAAGGAAAGATCTAAACAAAGATTTACAGATAGGATCAACAAAAGCAGATAAAAAACCTTAGTCCTTAGTACTTTGTCAGCCCCCCATTAGCATCTATAACCGCCTTACATCCAGACGTAGTCTCAATGGGTTTGACAAAGTATTCAGAGGACAACTAGAATAGATAGTTTTTAGCAGAGACCTTTAATTTATTTACATACTCGTACTGTACCAAATGGTAGCATTACCTTAAACTGTTGATTCCACCAGTAATTAAATACACCAGGAAAAACATGAAGATTCGTCCAGAGACGATCAGAAGTTCGACTTCACCATTTCTCCCTTACTGTCATCTCCCCCTATATCATAGTTCTTCTATTTAACCACCGTCTCACTCTCATCACCAATCTTTTCTATGAGCGATAGCTTGAAACCTCGAGAGCTTATCCAATTGGCTCACCAATTATTTTTACTTATTTCCACCCGACCATTGTTTATTTCTCGCCTGAACGAAAAGCAGTCTTCTGCAATAACTTGGGTTGTCGAGAACTTTGACGAACCAAATACAAACACGCAAATAAAATCTAATTTATCGTCTTCGTCAATTGCAGAAGAAAAAAGCACCTCAAATATCGTTGTACCCTTTGCGTGGCTCAACAATTACGATAGACCTTTGAAGGCCGCAGATCTTGTACTGGCAGGTTTACCATCATTACAAGCCCTTGTGAATACTGAAGCTTCATTACCACTTAAGCCCTCTTCTCTACCCTCTTCATATCCTCCTCCAATTCCTTCACTTCTTTCTCCACATAATCCTAAAGCAATCATGAGTGACCAAGTTGTTGCCCTACCTACTACTACTCTTACGTCTGATCAATTTAAACAGTTACTGCAGGCAATTGGACATCCTTCAAAAGGCTGTAGGGTAGTTGATAATAGCCAATTTAGACCACAAGATCTGGGATTTTTTAATCCCAATAATGAAGCCGATAAATTCGTGGAAAGCTTCGATAACAATACAGTGTATTACAATGTCTTTAGCTTCACAGCCAGAGTTAGAGCTAAAACGTTAGGAGTTACTGAAGGAGCATCTGCATCAACTAAAGTAGCCATGCAACTTGACCAATGTTTAAAAGGCAAGGCCGAGCTTTGGTATACGAACGAAATCTCAAACACTACCCGAGCTGGACTAAAAGCAAGTGTTGAAAATTGGTGCACTGAGCTAGAAATTCGTTTTCGGATCAGCCCTGGAATAGCACTCGAAAAATTAGAGAAGCTTAAATATACTATTGACGACGTTCGTAGACGTAAGGACCCGGAAGAATTCTTCCAAAATGTTGTTATACTAGGTAAAAGTGCAGGCACTGTAGATAGCGAATACTCTCAACTATTGACTGCGTATTGCCACCTTGCTGCAGAATTACGCATCCATATCCCGGCTCCGACTCCTGATACCAATCTTACAATCTTTATTAAGCAAATTAGTCAAAAAAAGGATGACTGGTTCGAGATCTGGCGACCTAACAGTTTGAATGGAAATACAAATCCACGTCAGCTAAATAGCCTCCTGTAATCAAAGCCAGTGAAAATAAACACAAATGTGTGTTGTGTGGAGAAAAATTTTCAACTGGCAACAAGCTACATTTACATCTGAGAAGCATTCATGCCAAACTCAGATATTCAAAACCTTCAGTCCCCCTAGCGAAAAATCAATTTTCATTAAATAAACCATCAAGTCAACCAATTGAGATCACTGATAAATCTCTTCGCTATATTCCTGTTAAAGATTCTAATCTATTTCCTTCGGAATGCCAACTGCCCCAGCTTGTACGATCTATAGCTAGCAAAACCAAATCTCCACCAGGCTATGCTTTTAGAGGACGAAAATATGCCGAAATAATGGTAGCTTTAGGTAGCCCTAAAACTGATAGTTATTCAGTCTATCTTGATACGGGTTGTGGAATGAGCCTTATTGATCGGAGTTTCCTACTTGAAATGTGTCCAAAAATTCAAATTCAAACCATGAAAACGGAAATGAAAGTTCGCGGTCTTGGCTCTCAAAGACATGATGCTAGTCAATTTGTTATTCTGGACTTCTATTTACCAGCCACAAATGGAATCATTGCACAGTTTTCCCGAGAGATCCACATTGTTGATAAGTTAGAAGCTCGAGTCCTAATAGGTATGGACATCATTCATCCGGAAGGTTGGATAATTGATTTTGATACTCAACTTCTAACCTTACCCAAGTGTGCGGGTGCACAAGTAAAAATTCTAACATTAACTAAAGACACAGAAAGAAATATCGCTATCTATGCTCGAGAGAAAGTTTTAGTTCCACCTCAATCTCGAGCATTTGTTGTTGTGAGTGGTAAAAAGGGAGATAAATTATCTTTGCCAAACTACGATATGATGTTTGAGCCTTTGCGTCAAAATAACTTCACTACTTTTGCGCACCTTGTTTCGGGTGAATGTAAAGCTATTATGGTCGAAAATCCGACAGATAAAGAGGTTATCGTTCCTCAAAATCTCAAACTCGGAAATGTTGTGGACTCAGACGCACAAATAATGACAGCTGTCAATGATATTGATGTTTACCACCTTGCAGAAACTCCAGCGAGCAACTCTTGCCCTGAAAGACGATTATTAACTAAAGGATTACTTGCAGCTGCGACAGCTACAAATTAGCAGATAGCCAATAGCGTTGAAGATAACCTAGTAGCTTCAAACAAAAGTGATTTGGCTTTTAGCAAAGAAATTATTCTGTCAAATGGGGTAACAATCTTTTGAAGTTTTACTCAGCAGCAACAACTTCGAGACATAGTATTAAAAAATTTAATTCTTTGGGAAGATCATAAGGGCTTTGCAAAAGTGCCAGAAGGTGAAGAATTACAGATCAATTTATGCGAAAATTGGGAAAATAAATTTAAGCCCGGCAGGGCAAAAGTCTATTCTGCCAGTAGAGCAGATCAGACTCTGGTCGATCAAACTTTTGAAAAACTTCACGAGCAGGGTCGGCTAAAATGGACAACTAAGCCAGTTCCTTTCAGCTTTCCTGTCTTCTGTGTGTGGAAATACATTACAGATAATGAGGGATCTGTTAGCAAGAAAGGTAGAGTTGTTGTTGATATCCGAGCTTTAAACCACATCGTTATCCCAGATGTATACCCCATTCCAACACAAGCGAATATCATCGCAGCCGTAGCGGGATGCCCTTACATATCAACGTTCGATTGTGCAGGTTTTTTCTATCAGTGGAGTGTTAAGCAGGAAGATCAAAAATATCTCACCGTGTCATCTCATCGTGGCCAGGAAACATTTACTTGTGCTGTGATGGGATTTAGAAATTCACCGGCCTATATCCAGCGACTTATCGATTCTGTGACTAGAGCTGAAAGAAAGTTCGCACGAGCATATATCGATGACATAGTTATCTTCAGCCGCACCTTTGATGACCATCTAGTCCATTTACAAAAGGTCTTCTATCGACTTAAGCAATTTAATATTACCTTGAGTCCAAAAAAATGTTTTCTTGCTTATACATCTATTGCTCTTCTTGGCCAAAAGGTGAATGCTCTCGGTCTTACATCAGCAAACGATAAGTTAGCTGCCATTCAGGCATTAGCTTTTCCTCGCACCTTAAAACAACTTGAATATTATCTTGGTCTTACAGGCTATCTACGACAGTATATCCCGCATTATGCAAAGCTTTCAGCAGCCCTATAGAATAGAAAGTGTGAATTGAATCGACTACTACGAAAAAATGAAAATGACGAAATTACCAAGGCAAAAAGAAGAAGAAAAACTGTTACGACCAATCTTAATAATGTTACGGTTGAAGAAGAGAATTCATTCGATGTATTACAACTTGATTTCAAGAACTCATTAATTCTACACCATTTCAATCCCGAGAAAAAGCTCTACGTTGATGCTGATACTTCTAAAGACGGGATTGGCGGGATTGTTTACCATTCTACATTTGATCCTCCATCGCAGAAATAAGTTCTACCAATTATGTTATTATCTAGACTTATCACGTCGGCGGAGAAAAATTACTGGCCAACTGAATTAGAAATCGCAGGTTTATGCTGGATTATTGCACGAATTAGACACTTGATTGAATCATCTAAATTTCCCGCGATAGTGTACACGGACCACTCTTCTAGTATTCAAATTGCCACACAAACGTCCATGGACACATCTTCCCTAGTACGACTAAATCCTCGACATCTACGAAGCTCAGAATATCTTTCTAGATATCGCCTTGAGGTCCGCCACAAACCTGGACGACTAAATATCGTGCCTGATGCATTATCATGTCTCCACATGTCTGAATCCAAACTCAAAGAGCAAAGAGCAAAGTTAGTAAAACAAACTTACAATATAAATTTGAACGAGGTATTGGCGTTTCGAATGGCAGCCATTCAGATTGGTGAAACGTGGTTACAGAAATTGAAACAATCATACGCTTTAGATCCGCAAACTTCTAAATTAATAGACCAAATCGTAGAAAACGACGCTCACGGAGATAACGCTGCTGATCTACCTTTTGAGTTCAATAATGGTATACTCTATGCCAAAAGTGATTCTATTCATACTCGTAGTAGACCAGTTGTGCCCAAGGCTTTGGAGAGCGATGTTTTTAGCTAGGCGTACGACCAACTAGGTCATCAAGGATATGAACGAACCCATGAACGTATTTCAGCAAATTTCTACATTTTTAAAATATCGAAGAAGCTACGCACATACTTACACCACTGTCATCAATGCAAAGTATCATCTACACCCAGACATCAACCTTATGGAACACTTCAACCTATCCTCACACCACCACATATTTTCCATACAATCACCATAGACTTTATTTTGGCGCTTCCTAGATCTAGCCTAGATCAGTTTGACTGTGCGTTATCTATCACTGATAAACTCTCAAAGGCTATCACATTAATTCCTGGAAAGTCAACCTGGATAGCGGCTCAATGGGGAAACTGTCTTATATCTCATTTGCTTTTAGTTCTTTGGGGAGTACCTCGTGCAATAATATCTGATAGAGATAGAAAATTTATTTCAGAGGTATGGAGGGGTATCATGGACTCATTAGGAATAAAGTTACTTTTTAGTACAGCGTGGCATCCTCAGACCGACGGCGCTAGTGAGCGAACAAATAAAACAGTGGAAATCGCTCTCCGATACTACCTGGCTACTTTAAATGAGGCATCGCTCTGGCCCAGAACGGTAACGTTCATTTCGGCAGCATTGACCAACTCTACTTCTCACGGTACAGGAGTGCCAGCAACTATGGTAATATATGGTTCTCGAATTAAGGAGCCACTTGAAATAGCTGCAGATGCAATCATAGAGTTAACTGAAATGGAACCTCGACGAGATCAGTCAGATCCTGCGACGGAGCGACCAGTGGAGGTGTACCCAATTGAGCCGTCAACCAGCGGAAAATACAAACCCGCAATGATTGAAGCTGTCGATGCCATTAAATTCTCAGCTATGTTTATGAAACGGTACTACGACAAAAAGCATAAGCCCATGTTCTTCGAGGTCGGAGACTACGTCTCTGTGAGACTCCACAGAGGTTATAATATGCCAGGCTTCACAGAGCGTAATACCAAAATCGAGCAACAATTTGCGGGACCGTTCAAAGTTCTTGAGAGAATAGGTCATTTGGCATATCGAATAGAGCTACCGTAGTCTATGAAAATCAATCCTGTTATTAATATAGCCCATTTGGAACCCGCCCCAAATCCTACCCAGGACCCTCACCAGCGCAGCGCCCTTTCGCCCTAGGTATGCTACAAAACCCGGGGTTAGCTCCTGAACGCATATTGCGAAAGCGGGAGCAACGCAGAAGAGCAGGAGGAATTTTGACTGAATATCTTATTCGCTTTAGAGGTAGAACTGCAGAATGGGACAAGTGGGAGTTAGATCGACGAGTTCCAGTTGATATTATTAGGGCATTCGAGGAAGAGAATTAGCTAACGCATTGGCATTACGTAGGACTGTGAGGATACTTGCGAGGAGAATAAACTCCAGTCATGTTAGCAAAATAGCTTTAAGGTGGGTAAGTGAAATATGCTTTGAGGGCAAAGCATTTCCAGTTCGTTGGCAATTGTTACAGACAAGTCACATGATAAGTCATGTGACACCCATACTCATAATGACGTAGACATTATGACGTAGTTAATTTTAAGCATATCCCGAGCATAGTATATTATCTCCTTGAGAGGTCTCTAGAATAGATAGTTTTTAGCAGAGACCTTTAATTTATTTACATACTCGTACTGTACCAGCTTAGCTGCATAATCTAAGCGAAAGTGGTCGGTAGGTGGCTGATCGTACTCGTGGTACCTCGATTTATTTGAGGTTTTAACTGGTGTTGTTGCAATAGAATCCTGATTTACCGAGAGAATTTCAGATTCGTGGTTAGTAATTCAATACATGCATAACTTCACCTTGGGATCATTTTTTATACCAGCGACACCTCCAAACTTGTTCCAGGAGACGGATTCATGTAATTTATTACAGCACCTTACGGCCACCAAATAATCTTATTAAACCAGATCATAATCGGGTTAAGTTCTTATACAATCGAATAAATTCAAGTACTTAATTCTCCTCAACCTATGGCGAATGTAGAGGTATGTTTGGTTCGGCGACCTAACTGCACGGGCCACATTAGACTGATCTTATTTAATTTTTGTAATAATAAGCAGAGAAGAACCTTGCTATCCATTGCATTTTATTTTCCTCACGGGCAATCTTTTTCACGGAAAGCCTTGCAGCCCAAGCTTGAATATTACAAATATGATACGAAGAGCAGTTCTCCGACAAAGATCATCGTTATGCACATTCTCACACTTTCCTTCCACGAGAATATTATTACCCACTCCATTTATCATTCAGCCTAATCAATGCATAACTCAGAAATCAAATATAAAATGGTATTCGACTGAGCCAGGAGTATCTAATGAGCCAAAAAACGAGAAAGATGAAAAAAGTAAAAATGATGGGGAAGCCCAAAATGCACGCGAAGAAGATCCTATTCAAAAAGAATTAGAGGCAAAAAAAAGGGAGATAATTGATCTTAAGGTTAGTAGATATATCATTTTTTTTTTAATTTTTTTTTAGAAAAAAACAGATCAAGAATGTTGAAGAGAGATGGAGGATTTCTTCTTTTTTCTAGTGTCACAAAATAGTTGCTTACAGTAAACCAAAAAGGATAGGTATCTTCGTTCAATCGCAGACTTCAGAAATCTTCAAGAACGGACGAAACGTGACATGCAAGCCGCAAGAGATTTTGCCATACAAAAATTTGCCAAGGATCTCATTGAATCTGTGGATAATCTTGATCGAGCATTGTCGATGGTTCCAAAAGAGAAACTCACTGACCCGTCAAGCTCTGAAGACCGGAAGCACCTAATATCACTGTATGAAGGCCTAAAAATGACAGAAGAAGTATTAATAAGTACATTGAAAAAAAATGGTCTAGAAAGGTTCGATCCGAGTGCCGAAGGCGCTAAGTTTGACCCTAATGAGCACGAAGCAACTTTCATGGTGCCTATTAAAGGAAAGGAAGATAATACCGTTTTCGATACTCAACAAAAAGGATTCAAACTTCATGGACGTATTTTAAGGGCCGCAAAGGTTGGAGTTGTCAAAAACTCCTAGACAAATTGGTTCCTCTATTACGAAAGGAAAAATAAATAGATATGTGGTGTTGTGTAAAAAATTTTATGATGAATGGTATGTTATCAAAAAAAAAAAAGGTGTTAGATCTGTACAATTATTATGCTCCTCTCATTGGCGCTCTGGGAAAGTACGGTTCATAGAGTTATCTTTATGGATCTTGGGTTATGCTATTCTATCTTGTCCCCTTTCTTTTCTTACCTCCCAATAATTTCATGTTAAGAGAAGCCTTAAGGTGATTGTTTTATATTACTAAATTTATCTTGTGTCTGCTTTTCGGTCATTATAACAGGCATGGGGAAAAAATAAAAAGACTCAAGAAATTAAGTATCTATTTTGATGGGTTGATAAAGATTAGAATCACCAACGATAATCTTTAGAATCACTTGCAATAAAAACTTGCATTTAAGAAAGAAAATATGGTTGCTGTCGTAAGTAGGGTGATGATAATTTTGAGGTCTATGTGCAAAAGCATAAGCTTGTCTCGCTTCAAGGGTCTATTAGGGATTTCTCAGCGTTATAACACTTTTGGATTTCTACCCCAGCTAGTCTGAACTCTAAACAAAGTATTCCTAAGATTTCAGGATTTCCATTTCCTACTGAAAGCCATTCATAGATGCTAATCTTTATTCAATTCAAAGATTATCAGTAACCAAGAGACTAAATTCTGAACATATTAGATTACTGTAAACATGAATCTGCTGCTGATACCTCTTCAGTCACTGAAATCTCATAATTTTGCATTGCCTATGACGTGAGATCAACGACTTCAAGTTTGTCCAATATCATGATAGTGCTTTAGTCTTCTTTTTAAACAATTTCCAGGTGAAAAGCCTACCAAAGGAGGGTTTTTCCTTTAAGATTATGTATTGCAAAAAAATTCGATGTTAATCCCAGTGTATCACCAAATTATCGACGAAGGGAGGGCTGGAGGTCTCTAGAGTTCATTTATAATGCTACACGTTCCCTTTTAGCCAAGGAATCGCCCTCAAGCGAATCCCTTTGCAATTCTTGGCCCTTAAAGTGTTGGAATTCATAAAAAGATATTTTAGGTTTGTATAAGATTCGAACCAAGCCCATGGCTCAAGCACAACTAGATTCACATTCACCTCATGCTATCGAGCAGTGGGTTGTTGATTACCGCCAATGGTGCAAGATGCGGAAAACAAACATTGAGAGCACAAAAAGAGCTCTGGAAGGCGGATGAAACTTGGGTGTAAATATCTTGCTAATGACACCTAAATAGGTTAGTCGGGAATCCAAGTCGATATGTATCCCGGAAAACTCCACTTCTAACTGACTAGGAGACGTTAACTGTAGCAATGCTTTAATGCACTGAACCAGTCGTGATAGCGCAACTACAAATCAAAATCTATGCTTCCAGTGCATCGTTTCTGTGCCTCGGGCTATATCTTTTGCTGCACGCCACAACCAAGCTAAAGCACACTCTGTCAAACACAACACGTTTAATTTCGACTTTTGGCAACCTTATATTACCCTAAGAACCCTTGCAAACTCTAGCTTAGAGGCGCTTTCAGCCGTAAGTACAAGTACGTAGCTCCATTTCAGCCGTCTGCAAGGTAGGTAAAAGGAAATATGAAATCGGCATACAATTGCGACGTTATAGAGATGCCAATTAATTTGCTCGGAGGATATGGGGCAATGGAGATTCGTTTCTCCTGCTCTCGTTCATTAGAGTTTAGGATGATATTGTTGTTGAGAGATTATTAAGTAGAATTAGAAACAATCATAACTGATGAACCAAGCCCAAGCCAATAAGATCTCACCAGAATAGCTCAAACCAAAACGCAACTTTACGCAACAAGCATGTAAATAACTAAGATCCTGTTGGTTTTCTATCTTTTGCTGTCGCTCGGGATAGAGGAGAGCAAGTGTATTGCAATTCCTTCCCGTGTTGCATAAATTCGTGGAAGGTTTCGTCAAGCTTCTTTACCCTTCGTTGTCGACTTCTGTAGACGGCTGTCACTTATTGCAGGAGAGTCATTAAGAAGGTAATCGCCACATATCATCAAATTATGACCTCTCTGGGTTAAGAATTCAGCTGCTGGTTTAACGTAGTCCGTGAGCAAAGTTGCTACAGGCTGATTGGGGATGTTTTGAAAGTTTTCGGAACTAGCAAATAATTAACCAAGGCAATGTTGGCTTTAAAGTTATTAATGGATGGATTTAATTTTAACAACGGTCAACTCAATAATAAACCTTCTTTTGATAATCCTGTATGAATAAATAAATATAAGAATCCGTTTGTTTTTTGTTTTTTTGTTTTTTTTTCTCTTCAAAACGTGAAGAAATTTAAGAATTACATTAAGAGAATTAAGCCATATATATATATATATATATATATATATATATATTTTAATAATGAATTACAACTCTTCACCAAGAAACAATACTGCTACTTCCTCTTCAACATCGAGTCAAAATCAAAATCCTAACAGAAACAATAATTCGATATCATCGTCACAGAAAATACCAAACCAACAAGCAGGAGATAGAGATTCATCTTATAGTCCTTATTCATCTTCCGATGATGATAATAATAAAAAATGTTCTCTGCCTTATATGTAAGTTTCTTTCATTTATTTATTTATTTTTTTTTTCTTAAGGTTAAAACTTAGTGGTTTATATTTACAAAATTTCATGATATTTCCGGTCAAAAAGAGTGAAAAACATGTCTTATTCAAGAAAATGAACTGCTGTGAATATATATATATATATATATATATATATATAAATTATAAACAAATATATTTGATTTCTAATGTATACCAGAAAACGTGAAGATTATGCCGCACTTCAGAAACGAAGAGAAGCTGCCGTTATCCTTGATAATCCAGAATTACTTCTCATGTATTCAAATGCTCGTAACGACGTAAGTTTTTTTTTTGTTTTTTTTTTTTTTTACATCTGCCCGTTTCTCCCTTAATTTTTTTTTTGTTTGTTCCTGAAATACAAAGCAAAACATAAATAAAAAAAAAAAGTAAAAAAAAAAAGAAAAATAATTTTTTTAGTCTCTTGCTGGAACTCGTTATCATTTTACAAGAATATTTTGCGGTTTGTCCGATGTCGATCAAGAGGAAATCGAAGAATCCAAGAAAATCCAAAAATTGTAAGAAATTGTCGTTTACCTCTGCAAAAAAAAAAAAAAAATAGGACATTAAAGCACTATTTACGTTACTCGTCATTATCCTTTCAGTCTTCTGGTCCCAAAAAAGGAACTCTAGTTTAATTTTATCTATTTTTTTTTTGGAAGGAAAGAAAAATTATACACTAAATACATGGAATATATCTATGTCTTGTAATCATAGTTTTTCAATTTAAAAGAAAAAAAGTCGGCATTTTCCATCACAGACAATCTCAGCAAAAAATCACTATTACCACATCACCTTTATAATTAGTTGTCAGGATTTGCCCGATACAGATCTGGGTTGGGTATTATTATAGTATTCACTTACAGCCGGAAATAATGTCTCGAATTGGACATAATTTCAATGGGTCTACTCTATTATGGTATTATGGGGATTTATCTACAATAGCTTGTTCACGTAACCAATTAAGATTTTTTTTATTCTTATTTGTTCAATTAAAGTCTACGGTAAAACTATCTTCCGATAGTTGCCTTGAAGCCTTCTTGGGGGCGAAGGACGCGCTGACGAGATAAGCTCGCAGCGAATTTTTCGATCAAATCTACTTACATCTTAGTTGGGTAGAGCCATCCTATAGCTTACCCTTTTTAAAATTTAAAATTTAAAATTAAATACATAAATGAATATTTCCGTTCCATTTAAGCTTAATACAGTCCATTGATAATTTTTGCAAATGATGCGGCCCCTTCCGCCGTTCCTAACAGCCAATTGATAGCTTCGTGGGTTTTTTGTTTTCCAATTTCCTTTCTTACTAGTGCTCTTACCAAGCGACAGAAGATAAGATGGGAAAGGGATTTATCTCGCCTGCACGAACAAGCTGAATAACTTGTATGGTTAAATCTTTCATGGTTCTTCTTAAAGTCCCCGTGCCTCGAACGTGCTGATATCAAGTGGTGAAGGGCCTTCCTTGATAGTCGCAGTTCCGCAGGACACTTGCTGGGTGCTCCTATTAGTAAACCTAATTCTCTGTATCTAGTTGGGGCATGAGTATTCTAGTCAGACGTGTGGATGCTTTACCTGGTGCTATTTTCTTTAGTGGATGTCGTTCATCCAGTGTTTGAATGCGAAGCGCGAACCGAAGTCGGGTATCTTCAAGAATCAGTTTTGGCAGAAGAACTCCAGATTTTCGATAAAGAATAGGCAGTGGTATAGTTTTGTAAACCGGTAGAATTGATCTCAGACCAAGATGGATTGATTTGGAGAGACGCGATATGTGCTTGTTACTTCTATGCTTCAGGTCCTTCTGCATGCCTCTGCTCCAAATGTTGCAATAGGTATGACACATGATTTGACTGTCTGTCTAACTAAGTCAGGTCGTGAACCTCGCTGTGTGTTGTTGAAACGTCTGAGGTGTATTGCTACAGCCACTGCTTTTGCTGTCAATTTGCTCACATGTGTTAGCAACGTTAGTTTCCTGTCTAGCCAAATTCCCAGCCATCTTGTAACTTGGTTAGGAGCTATACACCAGTCTCCTAGGCGAATTTATGGGTACTATTTAGGTCTGGGGGCCTGAGTGAAGTGCTGTAGTTCAGACTTTTCTTGGTCGAAAGTGATAACATTACTTTTTCCCCATTCAATGACCCTGTCTAAGTCTTGTGCTAGTTTGCTAGAACAACCTAGTAATGTTTTACCAGAGCGAAGTAGTGCAAGATCATCTGCATAACTATTGATTTATCTCGTGACGAAGGATTCAACTCATCCTATGAGCCAAGTGGGCCATCCTTGTTCTTTTTAGACTATATATTAGCCGGCCTGGATGAACCGTGTCAAATGCCCCTTTCACATCCATGGTTAACAGTGAGGCCACTTTTCCTTGAGACCGGGCTTTCTCGATATCATGAACGAGGCATCCGACGAGATCCGTGGATGAGAGTTTTGGCAGTGCCCCGAATTGTTGTTTGCTAAGCACCTTTTGTATGATAGCCACATGGCTGATCCTTTTGGCCATTAGCCTTTCGAATCCTTTCCCTAGGCATGAAAGTAGCGATATAGGGCGCCATGACTTTGGAGAGCTAAGGTCCCTTTTTTTGGTTTTGGAAGAAAAATTACCTCTGCCGTGCAAAATTTCCGGGGATGACGGCCTTGGCGTATGCATAGGCGGTATAATAGTAGGATGGCGTGTTTTATACTGTTCCAGCAAGCACGTAGAATGTTTGTAGTGATTCCGTCGATCCCTGGTGCGGTGTTTGATGAGCGAAGTAGGCATTGTTCGATCTCATCTATGTCAACTTGTGCATCTAGGTGCAGTTCAGCCCTGCACACTGTTGGTTCTAGCTCTAGGCTAGTATCTTCCTCGCCTGACCTTCGTTCTTGTAGGGCCCGACGGAGGACTGAAGCTTTGCCGCTAGGATCCGTATAACTATTTCCGTCAAACTTAATTGAGGGAGAGCTGAAGGACCCAAGATGTTTATGCCAGCTTGTGATTTTGAAAATATCTTTAGGATAGCGTGCTTCCTCAATTTTATTCATCCAAAAACCCTTCTTAGCTGTTCTTGTTGCCTTGCGTAGAGCCTATTTTTCCATCATGGCTTAGCCCTGCCTTCTGGCTTTTCGGTATTCGGCAGCTTTCTCCGTGCACTCACTGTTCCACCATTTTGTTCCTTGTCCAGATTGTTTTTTTTTTTTTTTTTTTTT
>QVIK01000798.1:0-22175 GCA_003957845.1 Oidium heveae | reverse complement strand
TAGTTTTCGGATTAATAGCAGTCCTGAGTGCAGGCTTATTGCAAGGGTTAGAATTTGCAGGGGTCAAAATTCGTGCAAATATAATCTTGCTTGGACTTTAACGCTCTACGCAAGGGGTTACTCACAGATGCCTTTCATTATCGCGTTTTAGCTGCCTGTGTAAGCAGTTCTTCACCGTCGCATGAAGCAATTTTATTTTATGCTCGAAATCTTTAACAAAATTGCCGAAGTATCGATTCGGACCTTGCTCCAAAAGTAAGACAAATTCTTGTGCAGTTTTCTGGGGCCTGAACATCCTCGAATTCACACCGATTTCATTATAATAACTACAAAAGATATTAATCTTACTATCCCGACCCTAAATAAATGTAACTCGCAAGGATTTTTACCCTGCAGTTTGGCCTGAAAATGAGGATTAAAGCTACGCTAGCTAGGTGTATACAGATCTTCACTGGGATATTTGTGCGCTAAAATAACACTTCTTATGTACGATTATTTCATAACTTTCTTATTTCACATCCGGAAGTCTTGCTAGACATGGATTGTATATGGGATCAACAAGTCAAAAACATTATTTTGACGCAAGAAAAATTCCAACATTCAAAATTCCAACAACTATCGCAGACTTTTTGGATCCAGACAAGAAATTTGACAGGGCTAAAAGTCGTATTCAATGCAAGGTGACGTCCAACATCTTCGACGTTTGATTTCAGAGTAAAATGTTTACTTGTTGGAAAATAATAATGTTCATGATTTCTGCTACTTCTGTTAACTTCAGAGACATGGAAAAAAAGCTGAAAATTACCTCTTTGACCAATATAATGTTCATCTATTGTATTTTTTCATTAAATTCATATCACTTTCTAATCAGAAATAATATACTTCCGTAAATAGCAACCTTAATATTGTAGATATGNTTCTGTTAACTTCAGAGACATGGAAAAAAAGCTGAAAATTACCTCTTTGACCAATATAATGTTCATCTATTGTATTTTTTCATTAAATTCATATCACTTTCTAATCAGAAATAATATACTTCCGTAAATAGCAACCTTAATATTGTAGATATGCTGGCTCGAAAACACTTTGAAGGATGGAGTCTGTGTTAGATCAATGTTATTTAGCTCCGATGGAACACCGTCAGCTTAAACATTAAGATGAGATTCTCAATTTGGATTCAAAGTTGGTGCAGTCAATATCACGAAGTGTAATTAAGAAGCATAAGGGAATTCTGTTAAATTACAAGTTGCGAGGTTTAGGATCTATACATATATATTGGACTATTACATTCTCTTAATCTATTATCAAGTGATAAAGCTTGATTTTAATTAATTATTTTATTATTAGATGAAAGATTCGTCTTTGTTTACTTAAATTTTGCAAGTTTCAATATCTTATAGAAAGCTACACTCTTATTTATTCTGGTGAATTAAAGAGCCATGTTAGAAAAACGCACATAAACAGCCTTTCCAATTTAATACTTCGTAGCCATGTAACGCATATAGAACTAGCAACCGGTCGAAAATGATAAGGAAATAGGCGAGGAATATCCAGGAAAAAAGGGATTCTCATATACACCGGAGCATGTTACTATACAAACAAAACAAAAATAAAATAATAACTGGAAACAAATGATGAATAGAAGACATTAAATAATAATTACATGAAAAACATATGAAAGATGAAGAACTGTTAAAATTTAAAACGCCAGAAGGTAACGAAATAAAAGAAAAATATTGAAAGAATGAAACTCAGAAATTATGACTATATACATTAAAAAAAGAACGACAAGCAGAAGTAAAAGCTAGTACTTGGTTGGGTCTCCTCTGGCATCAATTATGGCCTTGCAACGATCTCGCCAAGATGCATACAAATCAGAAATAAATTCTTCAGGTACTGAATCCCAGACTTCCTGAATGATCCGACGAAGTTCATTAGGAAAATATTAGACTTCACTGACGATTACAAAAAGTCTTAGAGAAGAATAAATAAAAACCAACAGAATGTTTAAATCCTAAGCAGTATAGTTTGCAAATAATATGAGTCAAAAAGTACTGATAGCTTAACAACGTTGAAGAACAACCGAAGATTATTCTACTGGCCAATAAAAGCCCTGGTCATAACGCATCCACACTAGCAGGGATAAATTGTTGTAAGATTGATATTTTTTGTAGTTATTTTAATGAATTCGATATTCGAGTGCTTAATGAGCTCATCTAAATCGTCGCGAGTATCAAAAGTCAACGTATCATTAGCCATGCCTAAGTCGTAGGGTAAATCATCGTTAATTTCAGTTGAGCTTTCGAGTATAATTGGAGATACTTTCAGGCCGTTATTGGATATGTTTATAAAAGACAATACTGTAAGTTTTGAAATAAGTTTCCACTTGGCGGTAAGTCTTGCGAACGTTTACGATAGCTACCATGTGTAATACTTGTGACAAGATTGAAGTAAAGTGATTCATTGAATGATCAAGTGATTCAAGGGTATGCAAATATAAGATTCTCTGCAACAGCCGTTAAAATCCAGGAGACAATAATCCAATTAAATACTCTTAAACACTTGAGATGAGCGTTGGCCAGGCAATCATATTTGGATCACAACGTGGCGAGGGTATAACATTTTCCCAATAGAATTGCTACAGACCAAAGACCTTAATTATGATTAGTTTGCTTATAATTATTACTAACACGTTTCAGTGTTACTTAAATGGCCACTAAGTTCAGTGGTATAAATTAAAAGGGAATCGAATACTCAGCCTATTTAGCCGCCTTGGCCTTTAGGAAATACAGAGATAACTACCAAGCCATGAGTAGGTGGGGGGAGGGGGCGCGTAAAGGGTGCATAGGGGCTAACACATCAGCCACCAATATCATCAACTGATCCGGCGACACACTGATTGAAAACGCTCTGAAGGGTAAGCACAACGCTTTAAAATTACAAAAAAATGAACCAAAAACCAAGACAGTATGGCAATATTTAACCATGACCCGTATATAGTCTTCAGAGCAACACATATTTCAAATAAATTTTAAACATTATTAAAAATTTGATTCGATCTCTGAGGATATTTTATTTCGTGTAATCCTCTTCATAAACGTTAACATATGAATCCATATGGTGCAAGTTTTTGGAGTAAAGCAGACAAGAGTTAATTTAGCATTGTGAGCTGACTAAAGTTGAATAAATATAAGACTCGGTAAATTTATCTTCGTTACTTTTATCTTTTTAATTGAAAAAGAATCATAAAGCCACTGTTTTTTTCTTTTTTCCGAGCTTTCACAAATAGCTGGTAGGTACTTCCCTCTTCTATGTCTAAGACGTAAGATATACCAGCATCAAACTAAGTCACACGCTGGCTTGCAAGGAACATTGCTTAGTTCCTGTAGATAGAATATCGATGACGTTATGTGTGCCATTAGTCTTTGACTCTATTAATAAGAGGTTTCAGCGCTAAAATTGAGCTACTAATATCTTAGATCAGCTGAGAGATTGTTCCTATTGAACAGAAGAGCCTTCTTTATCAAGTCTAAGAAGGTACCTTCTAAGGGAAGTATGATTGATGTCCACGTAATTAAACGTGATAACAAACATTATCTTTACATTCTAGTCTTTGATAGTTCTAAGTTTGATGTATTATGGTTCTTCAAGAGGAAGAGGTTCATCTCATATACCCAGGTAATGATTCTAATGGTTATACGTTTGGGATTTAATCATATCCTATATCTTTTTTTCCGTGAAACTGGTCGATTCTATGATGGGTTGCTCGGTTTTTTATTTGTTGTTGTAATAGATATGTTCCGAAAACCTTCTTCTAATTTCTTTTCTCTGTTTTCTGATTTTTGAAGTCTAGAGTTTAACTTTTAGGTTTTTGTGATTTATTCGAAGGGATTATAGAAGTCTATAGTTGAGTTTAAGTCCCCATTTGTAATTTTGGTATCCAGAAGCAAACGCCCGCCCTCTCCAAATTCATTTCTAACCCTAATATAGATATCGAATTGTAGTATGTACAAGAGTAATCTCCGATTTTATACCATAAAAGATTCACCACAACCGCATTGTTCCTCTAGAAAAAAAAGTCAGTGTTAGGTCATTTTTACATAAAACTATAGAAACCTACTTATGTTTGGGTTCTTAAAAACGAACTTCTGTTGCAGCTTATCTTCTACCCAGTCCATCTCACTCCCAATAATACTAAATAGTGCTTTACTGTCAATAATGACCTTAACACCATCTTGCACAACTTCTTCATCAAGCAATCCAGCTTTGTCTACGTATTCAAGGTGGTATGCTAAGCCACTGCACCCACGATTTCGGACCCCTATCTTTATGAGTTTTGGTGATGGCTTATCTAAAAGCTTACGTAAATAGTTAACTGCGCTTGGCGTCAGTTTAATTGCAGCTTTTCGCGCTCGAAATCTTAGTCTAGGTTTAGCTTCAGATGAGATTGAGTTGTTGATGGAATTTAATGAATTTTTTTCGCTTTCCTCCAATAAATTAGCTGCTGGTCTTGTAGTTCGAAGTCCCTCTGTACTGATATCATATTGTTCCATTTTTTCTGAAGGTCTTGAAACATTACGTCCATCTGCAACTCCGCCGGTAGCTGTCTTTGGTATCCCAGTTACTAGTGACGGTGGAGGCTCAGAATTGAATGAGTGTGGTTGCCATCCAGTACTAGTCTGAATCTTTCGTTTCGAAGACGATTTCAAAGAATTTCTTGTAGTAAAGTTGCGTAAGACATGTTGACAAAGTGGTCGTGAGTATTTTGTTGTTGTGGTGTATTTAATTCTCAAGGCTGAGTATGATATTTGTATTGGAAATGCCTTAAGGCTAGCCATACTTAAGTTTGCTCACAGATGTAAAGACTGGTCTTTAAAAATGGTAGTTATCTGGTTAAGGATTGAGGTTTTGAAGTGTGTTAAATTTATCTCCTTTGGTTTCACAAATCCTATAAACACTCTCAACCAATGAAGATCGGAAGATTTCCAAGCTTTTCCCTTACACTGACCCGTATCTAGGTTGGTAGTTCCCGAGGATTTCGGAGTCATAAAACAAGTCTAGCCATATTAGGCTCTCTGCGAACTCCCTATCCCTGTTCACACTTATTAAAGATCATATGTGGTGTCCTAAGATTTTATGTTAAGCCAGACATCAATAAAGTTCCATGAGACTAGATCCGAGTACTGAATTCTCGAGCAGTGCAATCAAATTAAAGACATAATGGTTTAGTTTTCAATACGGCGACAAGATTATATAATCCCTGGCATATCTAGTATTTTGATTACATTTTACTTATTTTGATTCTTTTCCTTCACAGAGAATTTGTTATGTTACTATGAGATGAACTATGGAGGCATCACCTCTTACTCTTCAGGCACGTCCGGATGTTTTTCAAAACAAGGTCGTATCCCTTTATGAAGAGCTTTTTAGTGTAGGGCAAGAAATTAAAACAAAAAGTATATTTTCTGATTCTTGTAGGACGATGATCAAGAGACAACAGAAGGGTTTTGGAGGGTATTCTTCTTACTAAAACCTGACAAGTCTGCATTACTACGGTTGATTGATGCATTAAGTCCTGAAGATACTTTGAGCCTTCAGGTATGTTTGTTGCTAGTCTATGAAAATATGCCAGTTTAATAAACCAACAAAGAATAGACAGAAACACAACAATTATTCAATAGAGCAGTTAAATATATAAGTCTTAGTAACGGGCCTGCAGATTTAAATGCCCTTGAAGTATGTTATAATTACCAGATTCTAGGGAAAGACTGATAAAGTAGACATGTACGGCCCTCATGGCAGCTGTTTTTAAAAAAAAGTACACAAATCCAAGCTCTGACGTGATAGACGTTCTTGCAGGATTAGATCAGGTTGATACAGTCTTTACAGACTTTGTTACAGCCCTTGATAATACTATTAGAAATGGACGATCTTGTTAGTGAATACTTCTTCATCGTTGAAGCATCTGCTCTGACACGGTAGCAGTGGATCTTCGTCAGAAAGCTATCGAGTCCGCTCTATGCTTAGTATCTGGAGCCTACCAGACGAGTCTTCTTTCATATTTCATTTATCGAGATTTGTTTCTTTCGCTTATGAAGGTTTGGATGAAAATATTAACTGTGAATATTGAAGCTTACTTCGCTAGTTTATTCAAGACTCAGAATTAATTTCATGCCCTTTCAAACCTTTCACTCTCCTCGGTCTATTAGCAAACTACAATAAATTCGAATTTCAAAATCCTTACCAGTTACGACTGGATGACTTTGTTAACGAGGCTACTATTCAAAAAATAATCAGGTCAGTTGGTTATACCTGCTCAAGGTTGCGAGGACAATATGTTTCCATTCAAAATGACTCTCCTGAGGGATGGTCAATTAGTAATACATTGAGTATGATGGGACTAGGCGCGATAGCCCCTCGAGCAGCGAGTCCTTTACCTCCAGTTTTTGAGGCGGAAGCTGCAAAAGAGATGTTTGCAAAGTTGTAAGTCGAGCCCTCGGTTGGTGAGCTAAAGCATATCTTACTAACATGATAAAACAAGGCCCGGAACTGAAGCCGCAATTTTGTTGGCAACGTATGACTTCGCTAATGCTAACAAACTATTCTGCTTCAATCTTATCTCGCTTCCTGCTGATAAAGGCCAAGAATCGCCCATCAGTAGCCTTCTCTCGCTGACTTCATATCTTGTTCAACATGCCCATATCTCATTACGTACTACAAAATATTCTCACCTTAGTCTTCTCATCATACGGATCTTGGTTGAAGATCAAACTATTTGCAAACAACTATCTAGTGATGATAGTAAAACAACAGTAAGACTGTGTCGGCAAAAATCCCCCTACTTACCGTACGTTCACGGAGAAAGAACAATTACTGCTAGCCTCTTCGATACAATGCTCGATGCTATCAATCACAATCTCAGACGACGTCTAGATACTGAGCTATATATTCTTTCTGTTGGAAACATTTATCGTATAATATCTTACCTATATCGGTCGCGAATACGATTGAAATATCATTGGTCAGAATTATTTAGATCGCTGCTCTCACTAGTTCGATTTCTCACATCATATACAATCGATTTGAAGGGCTTGAAAAATATTGATATTTTGATTGATGATCTTGTTAATTTACTTGCTCTCTCGTTATGTTGTGGCGAGGCATTTCTACACAGTCCTGTATCCTATTATGATTTGTTCTACAAGATCGTTGAGATGGGAGAGGTCTTGATCAAATTTCGCGATAATTTTGGTCTCGAGAAACGACCAAAAAATTCAATCGACACTCTGATAAATGTTAGTACGCATTACAATCAGCTGCTACAAGGCGATGGATCAGAAAAGAATAGAAAAAACCTGACAAGTGCACAAGTAGCAAGTGTAATAAAGCAAGGATACCAAACGTTAAGTATTCAGGCAAAAGATGGACTGGAGAATTGTGATAAATATCAGGAAGCTGATATGAAGGTTTTCTTAAAGCAAGTTGCCCGATGCGCTGTAGCAGATGTAAAGGCATATGTTTGGGAAGAATTATAACGAAATATTCATAAAATAAGCCACTCAGTAGAACTTTGGCTGCTAGCTTACGGAAGGATAGAGAAATTTCTACTAATTTCTAAGTGGCTGCAATCAGATTTTGTCGGTTGGTAAATATTAGCCGCGCGCTTTCTGCAGTACAAGAGGAGTTATCACAGGAGTATGCAGTAGCTAGGTGACTATTTGACCAATTACAAGCCTACACTAAAAAGACTGTGAAACCCTCTCAATCAACCTTTGGAACGATTGTACGAAATAAGCCTGTTCTTATCGGCTTCAAAGATTGAAAGAAAGCCAATTATTTTATTTCAATTTAGAAGTAATTGGAGGTACACGAAATGAATTTTGTGGCAAATTATCGACTCATGAGTTTTTTAGTCACTTGGAAGTGGTAAAAGATCCGGAATCTTTAGAAGAGAGAGAATTAAGCATAGTTTGGACTTGGATTCTAGAGGCTTGCCTTGACCAGTTTGTTCATGACATTTCCTCAGCCATAATTTTTCCAACTGCATATTAGGCACACAAAATATATTTACATGTTTATGTATACACACCTATTTATGTATATATCAATTTACGCATGAGCGTTTGCGGAGCGTGGAACGCGAGAAATCCCACGCAGCATATCTGAGGTGAAATATTAATTTGTTTTTAACTAGCTAATGTGCAGTTTGACTTGAGATACTATCTGGATATATCACCTGCTTTGAGGCGTCATTTAACGGAGAGATTAATATTATACCAAATGACATGCGCTTGGGTTCTAAGGTCCAGATAAATAGAATGTAAGCTTGTTTAATTTGTGGGAGGGGATCCGTCCCTTAGCGATGGTTTGATAAGAAATAATCAAAAGTTCCTTATCCTACGCGCCGGCTAACAAAGCTATACTCACCACAAAGACTGCATGTGGCCGGTCGGTTCCATGGTTTTGTATTTAAAACAAGTTAGTTGTCTTAGTCTGGTGCTGAACTTAGCTCAAAGCTGTTTATTACATTGTGCTTTGTAAGCAGCTTAGATTCTAGGCGATTTGAAAGCTGAATTCACTACATGCCTCCACTATCGTCGCTCCCATCTGTTTGGGTTGTCCTGAACTTACTCTGCTTTCTTTTTCTCCCCGTGCTCATTCTACAATTGAAATGTGTTGATGAATATTAACAACCTTATGCTTCAACAAGGGTCGTATTATTACAGCCCCTCTTCACAACTTAGGCAACGCCTAGCATTCGGTCTTTTCTTCTATGTGCTTCTTACATAATATACAATACCTTTCTCAGAACTCCAATCATTTTAATGTCCTTTCTATATAATTAACTTCTATCTACTGTAATTTTATCCGCTTGGAAGTCTCTACAATGGCCTTCAAAGATACTAAAATCAAGAGTAGCTTTCCACCTATTCCCTCTTCTCTTAACGCTGGCGGTTATGAGATCAGTGGCTATGATTTGCTTCTCAGTAATCCAACTTCAACACAATCACATATTGGTCTTAGAGCTCGATTATCCCAAATATTTATCAATCGATGGACAATACTTGTCCTATTAGTCCTTTGTCGCCTTTTACTAGCAACCAAAGATATCAAATACAACATTGAGAAAGCTAGAGAGGAAGCTTTAGAAGCTTGCATGAGTGTGGAGAATATTGGAAGTGCAATGGCTTCAATGCCTCACTACTTATCAAAAGGTGTAAATTCCCTGACTGCAGAGAGTATTACCAAAACTATTGATGGCTTAATGGACATGATGATGGATACTCTTGAAATAGTCTCTAGTATGGTCCTTTTTGTTATCAATATGTTTACTCAGACATATGCTTGTCTTATTACTTTTGCCATTACTGGAAGCATAGCGGCTTCTATCGAACTGATTGAAAAAGTTGGCAAATTTTTGAATGAGAGTATCGGACCAGTTACTGAGACTCTAGCCGGTGACACCAAAAAATTTCAAGATGGTCTAAATAGTTTCCTGAAAAAAATTCAATTACCTGCTATCTTTGGTAAAACCATACCAGTGCCGAAAATCGATATTTCTGGTCCGATCGATTCCCTCCGAAAAATAAAAATAGATCCTACTGCTATGAATAAAGAATTGGATAAGCTAAATGCATCACTCCCAAACTTTGCTGATGTTCAGAAATTCACAGAGAATGTTGTAAAGTTCCCATTCAACCAGTTAGGAAAGCAAATAAATGAATCTAAAGCATCATATACCTTCGATCACAGTATTTTTCCTGTTGCAGCAAAGAAAAAGCTAACATTCTGCTCTGACAATCAAATCATCAATAATTTTTTCAACAAAATACTTACAGTCATTTACAAGGCTAGAACTTTAATTATTATGGTTTTGGTCTTAGTAGCTGCTCTTTTTTGTGTTGTTACCGCATATAAGGAAATCCGTACATGGAATAGACTTCATGATAGGAGTAATTCATTATTTGGTTATATAGAGAGTTATCTCGATTTAATATATTTTTTCTCTAGGCCACATACCTCAATTTTGGGCGCTTATATAGCTACAAAACTATTTAGCTCAAAGAAGCAACGTAATCTCGTGAGATGGTTTATTGCTTATATAACCACCCCACCTGCATTATATGTCTTGTCTCTCGGTACAGCTGGTCTCATAAGTTGTCTTGGTCAATTCCTTCTCCTTAGGACAATACAAAAAGAAGTCCCTGTCATTGCTGATGAGGTTGGAAAGTTTACTGAGCTAGTTGTCAAATCTCTTGATGACGCTTCAAAGCAATGGGCTGTTGATGCTAATGGTGTTATTCATCAAACAAATATGAGAATAAATAAGGATGTATTTGGTTGGGTTCAGACTGGGACCGGAGCCATTAATGGAACAATAGATCAATTCACCAATGAGATGACAAAAGTTCTAAACGCAACTTTTGGAGGTACTATACTATACAAGCCAATAACGGAGGTTATGAATTGTCTTATTGGCCTGAAGATTGCTTCTGTCCAGAAAGGTCTTACATGGGTTCACGACAAAGCACACGTTAACATACCCGAATTCAAACCCGATGTTTTCTCACTTGGAGCTGTGGCTAGTCTAACTTCCTCAAATACCATTGACAATGCAGACTCGTTTCTTTCCTCTACTGGTGATCTTACCAGTGATAAAATAACATCTGCAGTTATGAAGGTCGTAGCTAAGCTCCAAGACTCTATTCGAGAAGAGATTTTCATTTCTATAATTTTGGTTCTCATCTGGATTTTTTATGTTCTTATTGGTCTGTGCAGAATAATTTTTGAGAATTTTCGACGAGTTAAGCTTCGTGGAGAAGGTGGCCTACCTTCTTACTCAGAGGAACTGCGTGGAAGCCCGCTAAAAAATACACAACCATCATATTCAACGTATCTTCCTAATTTTGGAAGATCATCAAAAGGAACACCTCTCAATATAAGAAGTAGATGGTCACATGATTTCGAGAACGAAAAAACATCACCGACTCCTGATGGTCAGCGTATTAAAAAATTAAAATCATTTTTCACCCGAAAAAAGAGAGAAACCACTCAATCTGTATTATTTGGTGGCGGATTGATGTGAATTGATTCCAAAGTTTCAAAGGAAACCTAATTTACAGAACACACAAAAATATCCATGTCATTTCAAACTTCCTTTATACATAAATTTTGAGGGAAAAAAATATGTAACATTAATAATTAAGTTTCTTCAAATTTTTTTCTTTTTGGGGTTGGGGTGGATGAAACATAAATTAGGGGAGTTTTTATCTTTTTTCTTTTTTTAAAAAAGTAAGCTTAAACTATTGACTTGTAACAGATATTGAGACTGCGTTCAATTAGTGCACCTAGAATTTTGAAATTGGGAAAGATTTAACTTCTTGCTTTCACTATGGAAAGGTAGTAGGCAAATCAACATTGGAAAGAGGGATTTTTTTTAAAAAAAATATTTTGGTAAAATCCGATAACCAATACTATTTAAGCCTTCTGAACTTATCTAAGTTACAACATATCGATACATAATAATCAAAACTAGTAATAAATATTTATTTAAATAAAAGATTTCAAGACATTTCTTACAAGACTGTGTTACATGGCTACTAAGCCTTTTTTTTTGAACCAGATGCAGCTTTAGCTTTTATCTTTTTCTTTACTGGTTCGCTATCATCATTTTCATCATCGTTTGTCGGCTTACTCCTTTTTCTTGATGCCTTTTTGGCAGGTGCGGACTTCTTTTTGGGCACTTTGATATATTTATCTTTTTTCAAATCTATTTCTGCCTCGTCTTTCTGTTCCACAACAAGTGGCTCTTTTTCATCTTCTTGCTCAAAAACCTCTTCTAAATCTGGAGCTTCTTTCGTTATTTTAGCTGGGGCTACAACATTACTTGATTTCATAAAGGGAAGAGGATGATTTCGAGAATTATATCTACCATAAATATCAGTAAAAAAACGTGCGAGAACAAATATTTCTTCATTTTAACTCACAATCGAGTGAATGTGGCCTTAGTCTGAGATTCAATATTCATTTTGTCCATATTATGAGGCCCAACACCCAACTCCATAATAAAGTCAAAGTCATCTTTAGTCAAGAAGTAACTATCCATCAAGTCTATTACTTCATCAACGCATTCTTTCCCTTCCATTTCTAGACGTTTTATTGTTTCTGCCCATAAACATGGTATGTATTGCTGGCGAATTACATGCTTATCACATGAAGTTCGAAGACGCATATGTGACTGTATTTCTCGGACGTAGCGGCTTAGCTTTTGCTGCTTACTATTGTTTCCAAGCCACTGTGTGAATGTACTACGACCAGACATTAGACCAGCTACAAAACTAGCTGGTCTGACAGTGCTAAAGACTGCATGGGTTGGCATGAGACTCCACTGTTGCTGAGAGCCATGAATCATTCTATCAACCAGGTCACCATCACTAATGCTTTGAGCGGCATCATCTGTTATTTGTAGAATCTTTAAGTTTGCATCCTTACCTCGACAGTCGCCGATTAAAGTTGGTTTAGTACACAGATAATTTTCTTGGATCATCAAATAACTGAACTCATGATCGTTGAAATAAAGTTCGATCTTGTCATTGAGAGTGGCATTGCTGCTGGAAGCAAATAGACCACCACCCAAGAGTTTGTGGCAGATATCCCAAGGTTTAAGCACTATATGCTTTTCCCAAGCCTTGGTCATCGCTTTCCCTTGGTCGTAATCCATAGAGCTCTGATCTAACTTGACTGCTGAAATCATGTTAATAATCTGACGAATATCTTTATTACTACCTTCGATGAGGGCGTCCATCACATTTGGCGGAATCTTGAGACCTTCTCTATGACAGATAGTGGCAATACGTGAGCGAACTTGATCAACTGTTGGCTTTCGAAATGGAATATCGTATGTGACGAAGTCAAAAGGTTTCATCTTTGGAAGCTTACGATCATTGCAAATCAAAATCATAGGAATATCAGTCTTCTTACACACTTGAGCTAGGGCAACTACGCCACCTCGATCACCACTTGACATACCATCAACTTCATCCATAATTAATACGATTTTCTTTTTTTTTTCATTCACATCTTTGCCCCGGCCTGCAAAAAAACCAAGTAACGAGTAATTGTCCATAACTTCACCTACTCCACTTTCTACTAGTTTTTTACTACGAGTATCACTAGCATTACTTTCAATGATGTCGTAACCAGTAAGCTTAGCAGCAAGATGGGCAGCCGTTGTTTTACCTATACCGGGTGGACCATGAATGATTATCGCTCGATAACCACCAAGACCATCTTGGCCTTTTCTCTGGAAGCCATACTTGTGAGCCGTGGGCCACCCTTTGAGCCAGCTCTGTATCTTTTCCACAGCGGCCTTGTTCCCACATATTTGGTTCATTGATGTTGGAGCATACCTGGTTGTCCAAAGTTGAGACGAAGGAGCAATCGGTTTGCGAGCTGTGGAAACATCAGAGCCCTTTGCCCTTGATGCTATCTCAGCTTCTTTAATCTGACGCTTCTCTTCCTTAACCATTTCTTCTGCATCTTTCTTTATTTTCATCATCTCTTGATTTTTTTTAACTATATTTTTCTCGGCCTCTTTGCTATCTCCTCCATTTGCAGGCATAAGCCGAATAAGTTCGAACAAGCCATCCTCATTTATTGTCTTCAGAGAGAGTTCTCTGATTTTCCTTAGTTTACTAGGTCCTGCATCGTTACCTAGCACGACAAAGCTGGTTTTGCGACTTGGAGCTATAGTAATTTTTCCTCCATATCGTTTTACAAGTTCCTGGGCTTCTTCCCTAGCAAGAGTGTCAAGTAGCCCAGTGAAGACAAAATTTAGTCCAGAAAGGCAATTTTCTTGCCCTTCTGGAATTTCTTTTGACCCTGCTGCAGGTGGTGGTCCATTGTTTCCTCCTGCTTGTGCAGTCTTCCAATCCCATTTGGAGTTAGGATCCTTAGGGGGAGGTGTTGGAGCGCGCACTGTTGAGATACTGTCTAGTATATCCTGAACTGCCGTAGTTCCAGCATCTAATTTTGGTGGGGCTTTCGGTTTTGTGGGTAGTTTGGAGGAATTAGGGTTTACAGAGTTCTTAGGAAGTTTCACTTCATTTTCAAAACTCATTTTTACATCCTCAATCGGGAAATCTTCGCTTACTATATTTTCCTTGGAATCATTACCAACTGAAGTCTTATGACATTTATTTAAATTAGATGAAGAGCTTGTATTTCTTACTTCAACATCTTTCACGTTACTTTTTCTGGATCTGATATGCTTGACTTTAGCTTTCAGCTGATTTGATGCTGGATTTTCATCATCATTATCAAGAAGAGTTTTAGTTCCCGTGTGATTTTTGTTCTCAACTCTAGAATTGAGGTGTGTGTCAAGGACGACGTCTGCATCTTCTCTTTTATCTAAAAATTCCAAGTCTTTATCATCATCGATTAAAATCACACTAGAAGCGGTAGAGTCATTTCGAAAACGCGACGGCTGTTTTGCTTTAAGCTTTTGAGCATCCTTCGGCTTAACGGGCTTGGAGTCTGTAGCCACCGTTTTGGATCCATTGGTGGAAGCAAAATATTCTGAAGCAGTTATTTCCTCGCCCTTAGGAAAGTCTTCCTTGCTGATTTTAACCGTAAGCTTATATCACTTTCAGATATGTATGTAATATATTTACGCTTTTTTCCTTGGTAAAACCTTTGAACTCGATTTCTTGGGGCTGGTGAGACTTTACTTAGTGGTTTTTACCGACGACCACCAAAGTACTCACGTTTGATCATCATCACTATCTTCAACTACCCTACGTATCTCTTTAGGGATTGTTAGATGGATAATAAATAAATTGGAGATCAACTTGCTGCTTCGCTTTTTAGTTAAAGTCTTTCCTTCATCAACCTCTAAATCCTGACCTGGCGTTGATTTCTTACCGCCGAAAAAACTCCTTATATCTGCTGGCATATTTTCTTATAAGAGTTTCTGTTGAAAGTTATTATTAATTAGAGTCCACGATTATATTCATGAGGAAATACATACGCTGGATGTTTACGCGATTGAGGTGCAAGGGCGCGTATATTGAATTTGAACGCGATCAGCAACTCAGTAACCAAATAATCTACCACAAAGGAAGTATATTTTCGAATTGAAATACATGATTAGTATCATTATTGTGACATAAGATAAGCCTTTTACATAGTAAGCTGTGGTTAATTGACATTGAATAATAGCTCAGAGATAAAATTATTAGACCTAAATATGGACTTTTTCTCAAAATAATTAAGGAATTTGAAACCTAATAATTTCATCAACCATGAATGCCACTTCCGTATCAAGAATTACTTTAGTTCCTGGGAACAATAAATTTTCTTTAATAAATACTCACCTGTATAGAAATTTACCACAAATTCCCATTTACTTACATGGTCAACGGCCCTTTTCGAACTCTACTACGAGACCTGGGAATTGGCTTCTTCCATCTCATCATGAAGAGAAAAAATCAAGAAAGGGACGCCCTCATGTCGCTACAGGTGGATCATCCAGGGGAACAACGATAATGTGGGGAGATTTTGGGCTACGATTATCTGATCATCACCGCAGAATACCTTCTTCCGCATTGAAGATTGGAGAAGATGCCATTAAAGTTAGACTGAAAGGAATGAAATATAGGCTCTATAAGCGAGTTTGTGCTAATATAGGTGTTTATACCAAAGGAAATGAAGTATGAAATACATAGCTTTTGATAGATAATACTGAAGCTGAATTTAAAAATATGTAGGTTCGAATGGGGAAAGGAAAAGGTTCATTCGACCATTGGACGTCTAGGGTTGCTGTCAGCCGAATTATTTTCGAGCTCAAGGGAGATATTCATGAACAAGTCGCTAGGGATGCATTCCGCTTAGCAGGAAATAAGATGCCAGGTTCTACTATTCTTTTAAGGATTATAGCAAGTTTGATTTCTGATATGTGTACAGGTAAATACGAATTCGTTAGGAAAGGAGATCCGCCAGTTGTTGGGATCACACCACTAAATGGTATAACACTGGAGGAACTAAAACGAGCAAGGAGGAAAATTCCGTTGTCAACTTCATAAATATTTGGGGCAAACGAATGATCTTTTCAATTGGTAGTGATCGAATCAAGACAAATCAAACCTAAATGAAACAAACTGTCCTTATGCCTGTGGCTATTACACTTATCTCTTCTGTTCGGCATTGACCAGTATATTACTCAAGATATATAGAACAAACAAATGCTGAGGGATTTTGGTAACCTACACCCAGAGTTTTCTGTATTCTCTATGACAAAGTAAGTCTGATGGTTTATCATACCTTGCAATACTTTAAAGACTATTACAGAGGTAATTGGCTCAGATAAGTTGGCTAATTTTTCCAAAAAGGTCAGACTATGACCAATTTAATACTTTGACCATCATTATTCTGGGAACTTGAAAGTTATTCTCCTTTTCAACAAGAGAACTAAACTTTTCCGCGGAATATGCTACCAAGGGCAATTTAGATATTATGTTATAGGAAGTGATGTTCCTGTTTCACTTGTTAATGTCTGCGGAAATCACAAAATCCAATATGCTGTCAATCAATTTAAGTTCGTTAGAATTAAATTGATTTCCTGTGTCCCAAAGTTTTTCTATATCTTGAGTCTTTCAAAGGCCGAATCTCTAGATCTCTCATGCTCATGAATCCTATGTTAAATCTCTTTACAAGCAGCAAAATGCTGATCAGTAAAAGTCACTTACAATTATGCTCAAATATACATTCCATCTCGTCTTTGTAAGCCCCTGTTCAGTACAGTAAAAGCTGGTCATAAGAAAATAACGTAATGTGAATTACAGTTGCTGATTGAATAATAGTGAAATTTAAGATATTCAGGGTGTATTATCTACACTGGATGCAATTTTTCCAGCCAGCTGCCACATATAAAGTGAGCACCGAAGAACGTGTGGTCGGCTCCCTATTTCACCAATTTATCCAAGTACTCTTCAGGTGATGGTGGCATTTTCTGCTTCGGCCAGTTCCACAATGAATTTTTGTTGTGAGCTTTATGTGGCAGAGGAATAGTTACCGCTACTACCTCTTCCTCTTCAACTTTCTTTTTTGCCTCAAACTTGGCCGTACATTCGCATTTTTCATTCCATTTGCTTTACTAGTCTCTTTCACCAAACTGAGAACAGTCATGAGATTTCGTCTTTTGGCTTTCCAGAGAAAGTACATCTAAAGTATTTTATTCATCCATAATATGGGGTAGAAAGGACTACATTCTAATTACTAGTTGGTAAACGAAATATCGGGATAAACTATTGTAACTAACATGGAGTTTTGGTTTACATGTATGTCAATTGCACCATATAATCTAGTCTCATTCATATTTCAGCCAGTTCATGGAAGCTTTTCACTCCTTAAATACCTTGAAAGTTTAATTCTCGCTATCTGAATCTGCGTTGTGAACCACTCTGATTCGATTTAAAGAATCCATTGAGTTTTGACAAGAAACGGAAGTTAGCCGTTCATTTTATTTTTAAGCCAAATGAAACGTAAGCCTACAGCTGTGAGCTTTCAGATAATATTAATTTTTGAAGGCAAGGATATATATTGAATCGTCTATTAGGTTTGGGATTGAGTTCAGCGGAAGCTAGAAAATAACCTACAGAGGTATCGGAATTACATTTAGAACATGATCTAAGTAAGGAATCATTTCATTTACATCATCGATGATCCTTTGGCAAAGTGCCTTTTTCTATCATCTCTATCAATTTGTAATTTTCTATTTCATCGAGGATTCAGTAGTCCTTCATAATGAATGAAATATATTTGCTCTTTCCGTTGTTAGGAACCAAATCTAAATACTCTTCCCTTAAAAGATGAGATGTGTACTTATCAGGAGTTTCCATTTACACTGTTTCGATATTAACTAACACGAGATCAACGTGTTCGAGTCTCTACACTGGTGAATATTAGGTTGATGTAGAAGAAATCCTGCTCTGAAATTCAGCATAACTTGAACACAGGTTAGATCTAGCAATTTAAAGACATACAGCTTAATTATCTTTACTCTAGATATCTCGAAATATTTTCGGGTCTAGGCTGACAAGAAATTTAGAGAAGCATTTCTTGTTCAATATTTTTTAGAGTTATAGTGTTTCTGCTATTTATCAGACCTAAGACTTAACAAACTCAGTACAGGAAGTTGTCAGTGCGCAATTGATGGCTTCCGGAAAAATACGATTACGGCAACCTTTAAAGATGGAGCAATGGCTGTAGAGGAAAATGTATACGCGCTTTTAGAGAAAGAAAATGAATGACAGAAAATTAAATACTGAAGTTCTAGAATTCTCTAATTAGGTGGGATAGAGTCCACTGTGAAATCCTAGTATTATAATCGTATATGTTACAATTAAAGAAAAAAAAAAAAAAAACTCTAACTAAAATAACACTCATCAAGCTGTCATTGGTAGCCATTTAGATGAAAGTTTTATCAGAAGTGAACGTTTATCAATTTTAAGGTGTTATTTACTTTTACAAAGAATTGGGTGGGGGGGAAGGGGTGTTATAAGATCACAACTTGTGAAAGAAGGCATTTTAACAGCATCATAAGTTAATTATTTGCTTTTAGTTCATTCCGAAGCCGAACCTCAGCTCTACATATCTCCGGTTGCTCTTGAAATCAAACTCAAACAAAGAATATCTCTATGGCGTCTCTATCCTCATCAAAAAAGAATACCGCTGCCTTTCCACAGGGTTCCCGAACCTTCATCTGAGGCATTTATAATTTTTTTTCCTAATATGGATGGGGAAAAAAACAGAATAGCTAATATATCACATTCTGATTGTATTGCAGAACGTGTGATCCTATCCCTATTATGACATATTTTGAAGTCATTTTTTTTTTCCTCTTCAGATGAAGAAATCGGTATACTCAATGGGGCTTTCCTAGGCTCATGGTCAATATTTTATATAAAATGGCTCTCCTACTTTCTTTTAATGGCACTTTACACATGAATTTTACTACCAACAGTCATATCACGGGCATATTCATCACTCCTAAAGCACCAATAACTTCTCCTGGTTCAAAAAAAAATCCATCCACTTGAAAAAAAAAAAATAGAAAAAAAATTTGTCATTTTTCGAAAGAAATGTTCTGGATAAAATTACTTGTGATCGTGCTGTACTTAGATCTTCAGCTAGTTTGTACTCCAGTTCCACACCGCTACTACCACCACCACCTCAATGATCACCCGTCTCACCCAAGCTCTCCCGCTGATCAGCAACGGAACAAAAAATTGCTAATAGGATGTTCGTTTATTGTCGTAGCGATTATTATAGCTTCTTTCGCCTGTATTTTAGCTTTTCATCGTTATGATCGAAAGAAAATACATAAAGAAATGCAAAGAAGAGATCCTGAAAATAGGATCTCTAGTCATCCAATTGAATTCCATGTGGATGAGAGAATGTATGGGCAAACAGAAATCGTACCTCCTTATTCTTCCAGTTCGAGGCCACCGAGTTATCGCGAGGTACAGTTGTGAGCTTGTACAATTTTTTAGGACGGAACGAAGAATAGTTTAAGACTCAATATTTTTCATGGCTGAAGCGTTTGGGCTTGAGAATTATTCATTATTTTATGGGTATCACTGGAGTCTGTAAATTTGGTACTATCTTCTGCTTTCATGTTGCTTGGTACATATTCGGTATTATTCGGAGTTGATAGGTGTTGCGATGTTTTTTGCCCATTGAGATCTCGCCGGAAATAAAATAGAATAAATAAAAATGAACATAATAATGATCTTGCTAGCCCTTAAAACCATCAAACGCCCTGATCTTTTAAAATTTTCTCCTAAAGATGATGGAGAACTTTAAATTCTTATCCTTTCCGAAATTTCTCTGCTCGTCTATTGGAATTGTCTAACTAGCCTAGCCCTTGAAACTAACAATATGTACAATCGGACGCTGGATAATACTCCAGGTCATCATCAGCTCCAGCAAATTTTAATACAGTATTTTAATTTTTCACCAACTATTTTAATCCCCACAGATTTGTTGTATTGCATAATCATCCTGCTCAGGCGCCATATTAATTTTGGGAGGTTGGTCTAGAGTTTGTGGAGTTTTCTTAAATTTGTTTTTCAAATGTTCGAGAAGATATCGAATTTGATTTGGAACTTTTTTCTTGGAATATATTGACCAAGCCCATTTTCAGGACGTATTATGCCAGTCGCGTTTAACTGAATACGCTTGAGGATGTTTTGGAGGGGGAACTGAAATCAGTCAACCAGATATACGTCGAAATACAGTACATATTGTACCATCAGAACGGATAAGTTTAATATCACGGTGGTGTGTTGGCCAACTCATTGAGAAACCTTTTTTTCCAGCTGTGCAATCCCGAAAATACAATTTCTTTGACCTGGCACATGAATGGCACCATGAAGTATTTCTAAGTTACCATCAACGGCTAGAAAATTGAGGTCACCACAACCAACAGTTTGAACTTGACTACCTCCGGCTACGCCAACAGATTGAAAAAAATTTGAATAGGAGAAGAAATCTTCTTTTTTTCCAGAGACATGAAAGTCTGCTGCACTATCTAACTGGTATTCTGTGCTATCAGGACTTGTAGCAACAGAAAGAATATTTTTATTAAAAAACATCTTTCTTTGTCACAGCAGAATATAATTTTGCCTTTTTCTTTCTACATTCATTTTCTACATGTCCTTTAATTTCACAAAAAGTACATGTAATTGAGTTCTTTGAAGACGAGTTTAAATTAGAGCCAATTGAATATGAGTTACATTTAGAAATAATATTTTCCAGGGAATAGTTACGATACCGATTTTCCAGTTCCGGCTGAATAACCTGAACATGATGAAGAAGAGAGTATCTCATTATGTGAATAACGGATTTTGTTATTGGAAAGTGCTCTTTAAGATCAATTAGGCATTTGTTATACTCTTTGATAAACGATTGAACAGATACGCCTTTGTTCGGTTGCAAAGACCAGAATCGATTGGCGACATAAATCATGTTGGAGTGTTCAGCTGACTGAGACATGTTAACGATCTTTGTCAAGATTACAAGTGGGGAATCACGAGATGCTGATTGGATGTGAGGTGCGGTTTCCTTTAATTTGGACGTCCACCATAAATACCACATTGTGGCAGCTTTTGTTGAAGGGGGATCAGGGAGAAAGGCTGCGGCGGTATCTGAGAGTCTGATGAGTCGTTGAATTGACTCATACCAGTGATTCCAGTTAGATGAAGTGAGCTTCGGAATTCGTGTTATCTTTTCTATATGATCTAGCCGTTACGATAGGGTCCAGACTTCCGTTTTACTAGATGGTAACTTCAAAGATAATTGCAGTTCCTTGGAAGTTGCAAAAACAATATTGCCGATTGTGATACCTTTTCTAAAGGTTTCATCGGAGTTATCATCTGTGTGTAGAGGTGCCTCAAGTGAGGGCTTAGTTAAATATGACATTGCTTTAAAGAATGCGAGAGTTGCTGTACCAAGATTACAAGTATGAAGATGAGAGCATGAATTAAGTATTAGAATATGTGTATGATGCTGTAATTGCAGAAGAAGACACTAAGGACCATAACCTGTTGTGCAAGGAGCATGTAGTTTTTATGTTGTCTGAGTAACTAATTATATATGGGAGCAATTAATTTCCACTCACCATTTTGATAATATCCACTCACCCCTTCATTGATTGGTCCATTATTACCTAATTTTATTGCGGCACTGCCACATCAACGGTGATAGCTAGCTAGTGAGCCCTGCAAATTGCTTTTTAATGAACCCTACGTAAACAAGCCAATTAGACGGCCGATTCCGCCAATTGCCCCCATTTTAAGATTATGTAATTATTTCTTGATGATGTAATAGTTACAAGATCCGTTTTTCGCTTTATTGGCATGGCAACTGAAAATAGACATGTTACAAGAGTAAATAAACAACTTCTTTACTGAAGTACTAAAATCATTTTCNGGAAGAAGCAAGGGATGCAGTCAATACTCATGCCTTAGCAGAAGGTTATGCACTGACAGTGATGCATAACAGGACAGTCGGGAACAAAAAAATAGTTCAATCAAAGCTGTTATACTTCATTGCTCCAAAGGAAGACGCACCCAAAAAAGAGAGGAAGAACCTGCTCAAAAACGCAGACGGATGGG
>QVIK01000797.1:0-22233 GCA_003957845.1 Oidium heveae | reverse complement strand
CATAATGGCTTGTACTCTTGTAATGAAAACGATTTGCCTTTGTTGAAGGAAAACCGTGCGCAGATCACGTGGGGGTGAGGAAATAACGAAGTGGGGGTGAGGATTTAACATTTTCCTAAATGTATGTAGTCTTCTTTCCAAATGTCTACATCAACATGGAACAAGATGAGACGCGGCTGTGCTTAGTCGCAATGTTAAGCGTCCGTTACTAGAGCAACATCCAGCATAAACCTATGAAATCTGCGTAGTAAATTGTTATACCAAGGATAGGCCCTGTAGAAATTTCAACGCACTGACCAGTGCTGGTCCTAAAGATTACCGTAAAATCCGTGACAGAATCCGTCGGAAAAACCTCAATATCTAGTTAGATTACATAACAGTGCTCTCTGTACATTAATGCGTAGAGGCCATGTGAATTCATAGAAAGCTATATGTTATCACTATTTATACAAATGAAGCCTAATTTCAGTGTATTCAACTAGTAAGAATAAAGTTAGACATGCGTTTTACAGCTTTCTCCACAAGGTCAAACCTTTTCCCGCTAAATTTAATCAGCAAGAAAACACTGACAATTTCCAATTTTTGTACTAGACTAAAGCCAGCTACAGTGGGATTAAATGTATAACTCCGAGTGAGTTTCACAATTTAGAATTTTACCTCCTGTAAGGCAAGAATTTCACGATTCTCGGGAGATAATATTGCCCGTATTAAGAGTCTTGAGGGTAGAGCCGAGTTTTATGGCCTGTACATCAACCTATCTGCCTTTTAAAAAGTCGAATGCGAACGGTTCATAACATTTCTGGTTCCTTATGTACATACAAAATTACTTACTTTTAACCGATGCCATTAGAAATATGTCTCCTAGAAATACAAAAGCCGAAAAGAGAAGCCTCAGGTAAAAGAATAGCAGTCGATGTAACTCAAGTTCGTAACGAAGTTGCTGCTGCCGCTACCCCAGAGCCTGTCCAATTAATAAACAACTTACCTATCGACCCTTTTGAAACAGATCTTGTTACGGCTTCTAAGACTATACAGATTTTAATGAAATTAATGGTGGTGGTGGTGCTTATAAAAGCTGAGCTAAGGGAAAGAGCTATCTTGAAAACCTACTTAGTTTTCATTTGTACTAGAAAGATTCTTGTGGCAAGACGATTTGGAGTTTGTGTGCAAAGTATGGTAGCTCATTATGGCCCGTGCACTCAAAGTGTTGCCTCAAGGACCCCTTAACTGCTGTCCTTTTTTCGTGATCACATGACTTTTATACTTGGGATTAAAATTTTAATCACGACCGACCTTACTTAAACGGAAGCATAAACATTTTGCATAAAGGCATTTAAAACAACTACACTTTTGAATGCACAGATTTACCGGGATTGCTAAACGAATGGTAGTTATGCAATGCATAAACGTAGACTAGCATTTGACATGATTTATGCTAGATAATATCAATGCTATGATGGTAATTGCTAGTGTACAATCCCTGTAAATTTCTGTTCGAAAAGCACTGACTGGAAGCACCAGTTAAATGTCCGATTTAATTGGAAATAAGTAAGTACCTTTGGGTGTTACCTTAACACTTAATAAGCGATAGCAGTGTAGATAAACAATGTGTTAAACAGTAAAGGAGCTATATTAACTACCCTAATTAAGGAGATGCATCTCAGGCTTATATAACTTTCTATTCTGGTCCGTGCCCATAGCCAGTAGCAATACATAATAATACATGGTATCTCTATTCACATCCTCCAAACGCCTCAAACACCTTTGGGCTTGCAGTGATATATTCTTAACAGATTCCGCCAATTTCCCCCAATTTTCATATTATGTAATAATTTCTTGATGATTTAATAAAAGTGTACCCTTGCATGTCAGAGGATTTCTTCGCAATCATCAGTTCCTAGAAAACCTACACCACCATCAAGTTTTATCCGAATCCGATAAAATATGCTTGTAACTGATACACCTTACATTTATGAGTCTTACGAACTAAGTCTCTACCAGTCATTGACAGAATAATAGGTTTTTTAAAGCCATATATCTCCTCCATTCCACTTGTGAGAACCATTCATGCTCGTCTGAGANTCCTAGAAAACCTACACCACCATCAAGTTTTATCCGAATCCGATAAAATATGCTTGTAACTGATACACCTTACATTTATGAGTCTTACGAACTAAGTCTCTACCAGTCATTGACAGAATAATAGGTTTTTTAAAGCCATATATCTCCTCCATTCCACTTGTGAGAACCATTCATGCTCGTCTGAGAAAAAACCTTTTTAAATTCCTATTTAACCCAGTATTTATAGCCTGTAGATATCTAATATTTCAGTCAAGTCGATTTTATTGTGATATAGACCGCTTAAAGGGCTAAAAGCTGGCGACAACAGCAATGGAGCTCGTTTAGTAGTGGTACTCGTGATTTATATTTTCAACAACTTCTGATCCCTATAATTTCCAGTCTGCAAGGGATTGACCGGAAGCTGATGTGTTTTCTTTAGTTTTCGTGATATATTATATAGTTTTCGTGAGTCTCTCCTAGTTTATTCATTGTAGATGTGATCAAGTTGCTCGCCCGAAAACCCGTCATCTTGAAAAACTATAGACTAAAATTTATGAGAGGAAAGCAAATTCGACATGATAATCAAATATAGCGGGAGTGTGCAAGAATTGATCTAGTTTTTGAAGTTTCTAACTCACGGTAAGTCCAGTGCTCGACGAATGCAGAGTATCTTATAGAAGATCTTACAACGGAGAAGGTGGCTTGAAAGTTTAATTATTTTATTGAATAGATAGTTAGAGGGACTAAAGTTACAATCATCAATAACCTTAGAAAAACTAATGGCTTTCTAATCATCAAGTATTTCTATCTCGACGTTGTTTACGTTCAGTTATTGTTTACTTATTCGCATCCCTATGTCAGAGTAATTGTATCATTGATTTTATGTAGCATGAATTACGTCAAATACTAGCCTACATTTATGCATCGCATAAATACCTTCGTTTAGCAATCCTGAGATTTAGGGGACCTTACATAACTAAATATACATATACATCACAAATTACTTGTAGGTACGGGCTAACTCCCACAAAATAATAAAATGCTAGTACACTTTCGAATTTAATTATTTACAAAATGAGTTAATATTACCACTAAAATAATTTTTTAATCTTCAATTGATGTTATATTACAAAAGTTAATAAAACATTGTGTTAAAGTTTTTGTCATGTCCCCAAGTTGGCGCTCTGGTATGTCTCCTCTCGCGTAGCTCAATTTCATCCTAAAGCGTGAAGTTAATAGCATTCTACATTACTAACCCCTCAATGAACTTGCCGTTGCCAAACTTATGCTGCTCGGTGAAATTTTCTAATATGCGGTTAATCTTTGATATAAATCCCGGTGCATTATATGTTACCATAGGCTCTTCATCCATTCCAATTAACAGGTCCCCATTTGAAGACTCTTCAGACTCTTCATGGAATTCAAAATCTGATTGAAGCTGAAAATTTGACTCCTCAGAATTACCTCTCACAGAAATATTGGTTGGCTGAAATTCTGGGTGCAGGATATGCTGTGAGTGGACCCAAAACGGGCTTGTTCGTTTTCGAGCAACAGTTTTGAAGAAATTATTTGAATCTTCAAGATCATGGTAGCGATAAAAACTCATAACAGGAATCTAATAATGGTTGTTTTTGCTTTTTTGAATGCCTATAGCAGGTTTTTTTGATACCTTTCCATGACTATTATTATGGAAATCCTCTAATTGCCGAACAGAATTTGGCGGGTTCAATTTAGAGATTTGACGTAGATTAGTTACTACGCGGTTGGCTTAATTACAAAATATCAGAAAATGATGATTTGTTGATAAATACCGATATTTGAAAAGGCAAATGTAGATTTGTTTGTGTCGTTAAGGAAGATTGTGTTTGAAGTGTACATAAATACTGAAGGTAACTAAACAAGAACGCGTACGCAACGCGATTACGAAGGACCCTGCGCAATACGAATAACTATGTGCAAGAATTATTCAGGAAAGAAAAACCAAAAACAAGTTTTATAAGACTTTATTAAAATAATCCATATCAGGTGATCATGAAAAAATGATACCCGTTAAGGTCCCAATGTGATAAGAAAAACGGCTATGATAGGAAAATAGCAATTCTCATAATTTAGTGTGAATATTATTTATACATTACGTAAAGAATTATGTCTGCATCAAAAGCTGGGTCTCTCAACATCCATTGGACATGAATATCTTATCTGGGGCTTAGCGTGTAGTTGCCTCATAATTATAAATAATTGACCTGAAAGCCTGGATCATATTCCAATGAACACTATACTGGAGAATAATCAAATTATATTTTCGTACTATAAGTTAGAAGAAATCCGATCACAATTAATTCAGTGTTTATATGTATGAAGGTGGGAGTGAGTGTATCTGCGTTTCCAAGTATTTTCGGATGTGAACCTAGCTTTTGTCTCCGTCAAATCGGTGGGAGAGGGAGGGAGCGGAGGAATAATTATTGTAGTAATAGTGAGAAGAATTACCTTGAAGGTGGTGATTGAACTAGACAATGCGTCAAAATGTCGACATCTTCTCGCACAAGCCAAAGGCACATAGCATCTACACCATCCAATACGCAACAGACTCATTCCATGACCCGCGGCGAACTCTCTCTCGATACACTCGTTTCATATCTCTTAGCGGCTAAGTTATCTCTTTCTTCCATCAAGACGGTTTCGCGTGCAAAAGAAATTGTAATCTCGGCCCGAGGAGCTTTGGAAGAATGTGCAGTTGTGACTGCTCGAACGAATTTTCTTCGAAAAGGGATTAAGCATCAGTCAGCAACTTTACAGCAGTTTCGAGCTGGGATTATGTCAGTTTACGATCAAGGACAGAGAGATTTTATGGTACGATTAAGATGCATGCTTGTTATTAGAGTATCAAAACCAAAGTCCACTGCTAATACCAGCTTATCGGTAGAATGTCATTCGAACACTGGATGCGGCAAATCAGCGGCTTGAAAATACAATGAAAACCTTACGTTCTACCATGGTGGAAGCAGCCTTTCGACCCGAAGTTGAAGAGCCTAGATGTCTGCTTGATTTTGTACATGAGCAAGGCGTGGAAACTATGCGGGACTCTTTGAAGGAAAATATTCGTGAAGCAAAGGTATGTCCATTATTTTTGTTCATGGGGCTTGAAAAATATCTAAAATTAAATCCATCATATTGAATCTCCAATTCTCATTTTAAAGCAGGCCGCTCAAGCAGAATTTTACTCTGCAATACTTTCCTTAAATGATGATCTTCATACAATTAAGGACTCTATGACAACCCAATCAGCTACCCGATCTATCTCTGAGTATGAATCTCAAATTCCGGATCTTCTTCAGTCTCTCGAATCACATGCACAGCAAATGGCTGATCTTCTGGAATCACTTGTTCAGCATTTTGATCTCTGCGTTACTGCTATCCGAAATACGGAAGGAGGCACTGCAGCGGTCCGAAAGGCAGCTTCGTCTCAGCCTCCGGGCGTAGATGTGGTTTCGGTTTCTGGCGTGATAAGCTCAGGTAATATCCCAGCTAATGAAGAGTTAATCTCAGATGAAGAGATGCAAGAAATTCACGATGTACTGGAGAAAGATGCTGGTCAAGTTGAAGATGTTGTTATGGAGCTCCGAGATCTGTTGGCTAATATGGAAATTAAGCATCAAGTAATTCTAGACTTCGTCTCAGCACTTAATTCAAGCTATGAAGAGCAAATGCTAGCTTTCAAAATGCTCGAAATTGTCGGCTCGCGCATACATGGCTACGCACTTGCAAGCCACGACTTTAACCTACGATGGAACGACACTAAAGCAAGTATTAACATACAACTTTGTGAGCTAGAATCAACTCGCTTATTTTATGAAAACTATTATAGCTCTTACGATGCATTGATACTCGAGGTTCAGCGTCGCAAACGATGCCAAGATCAAGTCCAAGCAATTCTTAAAAAAACAATGGATCAACTTGATCAAATATATGAATTTGACACGCGTGAACGTGAAGAGTTTCGTGCCGATGTAGGTGAATATTTACCAATAGATCTATGGCCAGGTATTGGCGATTTTACTCCACGATGGGAATTTGTACGAGTGGATGGAGGGATTAAAGATACTGTACCGCTTCTTAATGCTGAAGTTATTGAGAGGGCTGCTAAAAGGGCAAGAAAAAGAGAAATAATAAATGAAGCAAGATTACCATAAATATTATTGTACTTAGTCATTCAGCAACCATGTCTTCAAACCTCGCCTTCTTATCACTTTCACATATTCTTGTTGAAGCTCCTTTGAATAAGCATGGATCAAATTTGCCCGTTTTCATATATATTTCTTTACCTGTTTTCAATTATGTTTCTGGTCTCTTTTGAATACAAATTGAGTGTGTTACTCGATAATTTTTTAGGTCATTGTAGTTTAGAATTATGGGGACTGGTGATTATTCCGTTCGGGGATGAACGGAAGTATAGGTTTGCTTTTATACCATATACACATATATGTAGACCTTAATTCTATCTATTTCACATCATCTCCTATTTTTTCAAAACAAGTCATATCAAGCTTGCTCTTCCAAAGGCACATGCTATCACTCGCTCACTCACTGGGCCTGAGTTTTAACCCCTTAGTATCACCACCAATTCCCATCAGGGATTTGATATCCAACACATAACATGAGATTTTATATTTATACCATGAAATGTAAGTTAATATGTCAAGAAACAATCGGTATAACGATTAGAAGCTAGAAAACTGATACTTAAGTCTCTGTTCCTACAGGTATGTAATTCAAACTAGAAAAAAGCTATATTTCCACAAACCAACCCTTGATCATTATTCACTCTCCCCTACCTTCTCAATATCAATATCAATATATATANTTATACTAGTTTTTTTTTTTTTTTTTTTTGTTTTTTTTATTATTTTGTGGAGAGGGAGGGGGAGGGTGGGCTATTAAATGTCGCCATTTTCAGGATTTCCATGTAGAGTGCTAGGCCTTATTTTGGACTCGGTCCCACTTTAGTTCTTTACCCATATCACAAAATCTTAAGTACTCAAACAGCTGAAACTTCCTGTAGATTAACTGCATGCAAAAGACAATAATCGTTTTTCCGACACTCTTAGCAACTTTATAGGTATGGCGGGGAAAAACTTGATGGAGACGTCATATGCAGCCTCGAAAATCAAAGCAAACAAATGATTGTTCTGAGAACTGGACTTTAAAACGGACTCAGTCAACCATCTTTATTAGTCACAGTTAAAAAAAAAAAAGAGACACTAAAGAGTTTAGAGTCTGGATCTGGAACGAAGAAAATGATAGTATTTAGGTCAGGTTTATCTCTAACATATTATCTAATCACTAAGGTTATAATTGAGTATCTGGCTCTAAAGAAGGCCGATCCTCTTGCTGTGAAGAAAGATCAGTTATCTCTGTATTAACTAAGTCAGTATCTTTTTATGCTTGATCTTAAAAAGATGATAGAATTATAGGAGTACTTAAGATAATTGATTAATTTCCACCATGGATTTATAATCTGTAGGGTCCACGTTATCACAAGTTATCATAAATAAAATGGCCATGACAATTTATTGTCCAAAATCTATTTATACCAATATTTCCCTCTTTACAGCTGCAAGCAACACCATAATAATGATGGTATTTTTATCAACTAATATTCGGGAGGATCAGAGTTGAAATCTAATTTCTAAACAATTGTATAGACTTGAAAAGTTACACTTCAATTGCGCTAGATTTCTGTATATTGACGTCTTCTCGCGTTTTTCCGAAAATCAGTGTAATATTACCACACAGTCTTTCATAATATTCCATGAAACTGTAGTTTTTTTAGCATAGAAGTTGTATCGTATATCAAAAACATCAAAAACATCAGAAAAGGTGTGGTAATGTACATACATACACACACACATATATATATATATATATATACATATTGCTTCAATTTCTGGAATATGCGTGGTGATATCAATACACAGAAATCTTGCTTAATTCAAATACAAATTTATAATTAGATAGAACCCAAAATTTCACCTCTGAAAACTCTCTGTTGAAAGGTGTGGAAGCCGTTAATTAGCGTAATTTTTAGGGATAATTTTTCTCTACGAGTACATTGAGTTGGTCACCCTAAGATCTTCAAAACTTTCCCCATTATTCATCATTTTCATTTGCTCCCCTTCGATATTAAGAAGCATGTTTTCTTTTTTTTTTAAAAAAAAAGCATCTCCTGCTACAAATCGCATTTTGTAGTCTCTACATATAAAAATTTGGTGAACTTGGAAGTAAAATGTTCACAATAATTTGCTGCCTATAAGTAGCGGGCTCATTGAAGTACTTTTTAAGATCGAGTTTAGCACGACCTCACTTCTCTGGGATTCTCTAGGTGCTGCCATCGGAGGGATTGGGGCTGCAAGCCAAGCCAAGCCACCTTTAATCGCCAGAGTCAGTAATCTCAAGTAGGATCTAACTTTCCTTGAGTTTATGCCGGGAAGGATGCCTCTTGTTAGAGCTGAAAAGGTCTCTAGATCCTTCACCGGAAAAAGACTCGGTGTTGTCCAGGTTGTACTGCTTTTACATACTGATTCTCCCTGGCGGTCCTCAGCTAAATTTCTTCGAAATGACCAACACACGTAATATTGATAGCCGAGTTTACCATCAACAGGTCACCAGCATTGCCTAGAATCAAAGATAAGATTGAAGGCCCCACGATTGCGCAAGATGTAGAATTTTATTGAATTTACTTGAAGAATGCTGGGTTCGTCTCTTTAGAACTACATTAGCACTCTCAACCCGCGATGTGTTGTTGTGTCCAAAATGTCGTACCCCGTACCCCGTGCCCCCAAGCATGTATGAACTTTTCTCGGTACAGAAGCCAGGTTTTTTCCAAGTAGTGAATCATATTAGCCGGGGTCATACTTTGCAATTCACTAAGTTGCATTTTGTAGATCTCCTAAGATTCTTAATAGACCTGTTTATTTCATGAAAGCATGAAACTTGCGAAGTCTTCCTGCGGGATGAATTTTTGTTATTTTACAAAAACATTCTTGTTGATGTGCTATCTACATAACAACGTCTTACTTTGCGGTAATATTTGTGCAAGGGCTGTCATTAGAGCAATCTCCCTGTCCGTTAAATATATTGATTTTGTTCCGTCCTTCCCTAATCTGTGACAATATCCTGAGCTTGATCATTGCTCCAAGATAGGACTGGGCTGTCTCATCACCTAGCAACAATAGTTTTCCGGGTGATGAGACAGGTGTTGTGACAGAGCGTTAAGTTCTTTTGGGTTGCAGTGATGCCTACTACGTGTAACAGTGGCAAATTTAACCTTGAATAGTATATATTATCAATATCATTTGAGTCCTAAACAGTCATATAAGTTGGTAATAGCCAGTAGCAGTATGTAGGGTGTAGTGAAAACGCCGCTGATGAAAGTAATGGATTGGTAGTGAAGTGGTGAAGTACATTATCTGGATTTTAGGCCAATCACATGCTTATTTTATTGGCCAATCAAAAATGTAGGATGGTTAGCCGAATGCATCCTAATTCTAAAATGAAGGCGATAATTATGGTATAGATTATTCTTAATATAAAATCTTTCATCTTTGAATAGATAGATATTGGTGAGCAATGAGGGAAAGAAGTGAAAGAGGGGACTTAATGAGAAAAAAAACATACATCTTTGATGACGAAGTTTCTTTGCTGATGAATCATTAGGCGGGAAAAGAATGTTTATTTCAAAAAGTACAACTCTTATTTCCCTGATCGAAAAAGATAAATTTGAAATTTGAAATTTTTTTCCCAAAATTCGTGTAAGTCACATTGTGACAATAATTGACATTTCTCGCAATTTCTACATCTGAACAATCATTTAAAAAAAATTTATTATGAGAAACTACGGTCCAATTTTCAGATGATCACAGATATTTTCGTCCAGGTGCAGAATTTAAGCGAAAAGGAGTCGGCAGGCGGTTGATCGGACTCGTGGCACCTACTTCACTTGAAAGAACTATGTGTGCAAAGTGAAAGTAAGTAAGTAAAAAAAATAAACCTATATTTCGCTCAGCGTGATACGTGAGGGGTATCAGGGGAGAAAATCTCAGGAACGATTCACGGGGGGTGGGGGGGTGGAATTTTGTATTCATAAGAGGAAGAAGGAGAATTAAAAGAATAATAATTTGAGCTTCTAAGCAAAGGAAACACTGGAATAGATGCTAGACAGAAGACGAAGGGAGGAATTTAGAAGAAAAAAAGAAAATGACATGGGTTTAGTTTGTATCAGGAACTTTTAATTTCCTCTTTCTGCTACTTATTACCCAGCCATTCAAGATTTTTAACGGAAACAGAAGTCTATTTTTTAATTGATTCTTCACATATGTATCGACGTGTCTAAAGTCTTGACCAAAGACTTCTGCTCTCTGCACCTCTCACTTGAGTTATCCTTATGTAATAGGCTTTTGGAACATGTGTCATGTGCATACAAAGTTGACTGATACAAAGGTTTGCCCTAGTTGAAAAGGAAAAAAAAAGAATAATTAAAGCTTCAAACTTATGTGTTGGCCTGATATCTATAACCAAATAGCCTATTAAGCTTTTTATTCAGGGTAGGGGGGAGAAGAAATCAGTCGATGATCATAAATACTGGATCGAAGCTCTCATTGAAGATTCAGTTTCCCATACTATGTTGAAATCAACTAGCTTGTCACAACTTCTATTATTAATCCTGCATTCTGAATGTGCTATTTTGTTAACTCTTCTCAAGCCACCATAGTCATCTTTTCTAAAAGAAAGAAACGCCTTTAAAGAAATTTTTGAAGTCAATAGTACATATACCCACAAAACTCACTTTTATCGGTTAGCACATAGAGGCCTTTCAAGAACTATGTACGATCGGGAAGGAGCAAGAAATAGACTGCAGTTGAAGTCGTTTCAACAAGAATGCAATTATTCTCAAGATAGTCCAGAAGTTGTGGAATATGAGCAGCTTATAACTTCTCATGATTGGTTGCCGCCAATATCTAGTCCAACTTTACATCCATCAACAACACAGCATATGGTGAATAGAGGAATACCGTCCATTGCAGAAATATGTAGTCCTTATGAATCTTCATACTCAACTATCCCCTTTTCTAGGGAAAATAATCACTTCAAACGGTCTTCAAATTCAAGATTAAGTCCCAGTCTTCGAATTCCAGATGGATTAATATCAAGTCCTAACTCCCCAGTATCTGAAAGGGGGATACATCATGATGTTCGATTGGAGTCAGAGAGCCAAAGAGCAGCAGCGTCTCCGAATCATCCATATTCTCGCGAACAATTACACTGTGTTCGATATCTCAAAGAAGACCTTCATCTGCCTTGGAATAGGGTATTCGAAGAATTCCATCGAATATTTTGTGACAAACCTGGTTTCATTGCACGGGAATCAGAGGCAGCTCTAACATCAAGGAGTTATAGAGACAATTTTATTTATGCAAGTATAAATAGTAGGCCACTTCTAAATTCCAATGGAATGCCCATCCGAGTGCAAGCCAAAGTACGGCAAAGGCTTGTGGCCGAAGAACGGCATATACCATTTAAATTGGTAGAAAAGCACCCTTCATGGGCTGTTAGGTACGACTGGGTGAGGCCCGAACATCGAGCACAAGCCCAAGCTATTCTAGATGGAACTGACCCTGTCTATTACAACTCTAGTACGTTCAAGACAGGTTTTTTTTTGTGGTTTAACTTTGAGTTGATTCAAATGTAATTTAAGAGTACTAATAGTGAACAGAGAAGGATCAGCATCGTCGTGTGATCGAGAAAGCCGAGCAAATTGAAGAGAGTATGATGGGTAAAGCGATGGATGCTGATCTTTTTGATGATACAAGAGATCCTATCATTTCAGTGCCACCCCGCATCGTCTAAGTTTTGGCTATAGCTGTGCAGTAGTACAGAGCACACTTAAAAAAATGGTGGCATGGGCTAAGCTTTTTATTCTGGAAAATTACCCATAGAGGCGTCTCGGTGTTGTTATTTTAGGTAGCACAATTTAGATTGCTTGCAGTAATATGAATATGCAGCTCCCTCAAAAGTGATGAGATAATGCTTACTCAGCTAATAAGATCCCAGTCGTACGTCAACTTCTTACACACTCCAGGGTGTCGTTATGATATGTTATGTTGATCTTTTAATCACGTGACATAGATAGTTGCAGCGTTGTTGTTTTTCATCTCTCGATTCTGTAAATCTGTATGTCTAATCTGCTCTCTGAGTTTCTTATTTGTTTTTTCTGTTTGTATTCATTCTGTTCGGCGGCAAGAATCTCTCTACTACGTGTAATAAGCCATAGAAGCAGCGCAGCGATCAGTTCACAGTAATCGAAACATATATGTTTACTTTCTTTTTCTGTCTTTCTTTCTTTCCACTCTCGTCACTATAGCTTGCTAAGACCTATACCAAAGAGAGTATGAAAATTAAAAAATTGTAAAGGCTAAACGATATCTCCAAAATACTCATCATTTTCGCTCAAAAGAAGATAGAGTAACGTGGGATTGTTCTAGCGTCAGTCAGCTCTTAAGTTCATCATGTAAAAGATGAAATCGGGGATCGTAAAACCAAAAAAAAAACCCAAAACCCTTGATGACAAATATACAAACTTTCTGGAGCTTGAAGAAGCTAGCTTTGATCTAAGATTTACATATTGTGATTGATGCTGTGCAACTCATTTATAGAATCATATTAACTCGTGTCTCGACATAATATAGACTTGGTTGTTTGCAACTGCTTACTATGTCTACTACATGTAAATCCTAAATACACACCATTATTTAACTAGCTTCAGAGCCAATTGCCATTACATCACTAGCCCGTACAACCACAGTTTGATTGGTTCAGTAATCGCGGAGAAAACAAGTGCCGGTCCGTGGTAATAACTAATAACATTGATACCTAAAAATTTGAAAAAAAATCAAATGCCCTTCAACAACTGGCTTACTCACTCGTTCTCCCAATTCAGGGGCCTCGGATTTAGGCGTTTTTGAACGTTAATCGATCGCCGACTGGATAAATGGTCTGTGCTTTATCAAACTCGACTGGCAAAAATTTTTACCTTAAGCCAACCATCCTTTAGTGGCTGAAGCCCGGGGCGTGTGAAAGCTTAAAATTTGAGCCTCTCTGCCCCAACCAGATATACAAACCATAATTCAAAGCTAATTGTCTAAATGACTAAACTGCTCTTAATTGTGCTCTCTCTGGACTTAGAATTTTTTAAAATATCACATCGTAAATTTTGTGCAAGTGATCAATGATGCTTTGCTATGGTATGTACTTTCTCGCTTTTTCAAGGGGAAAAAAAACTCTTTGATTTAACCCTGAATTAATGAAAGCAAGGGGAATAAGTGGGTCTAGAGAATACTTAGCAGGCGCTAGCAAGGTTGTCTTTGGCACTAAACTACAGTCTCTCCGCCTTTATGCACCAGACACTTTTTCTTCTTTTGTTTCCGGAAAGTTTACCGAACTATGGATCGACAAAGTCCAAAATCTCTATTTCATGCATGAACTTATAAATAAATATATATATATATATTTTAAGTTATGCAAGGTATGGAGAATCAATCTGTCGATTCAAAGGTTGATTCCCTTTTGACATGGCTGGAAAGAAAAAAAGGTTCCATCAAGTGAGTGTGCATGAGGAAAGAGCGTCTCTGGAAATAGGAACGTTGGTACTTTCTTCTCAGGGTCAAACAGCTTCCCCTTCTTCAAGTGCTTGCACAGCTACCAATATCTCTTGTTCGTTCTTATTTCCCCAGAAGGTCTCACTTTCGTTGACGAAAATTATTTGTCATGCCCTGTCACAATTTGCTTTTTTTATCATTAAGCAGCAAAATATTTCTTTCATTAAAGCAAGAGATCTGTACTTGTAGATGTACAAAGTGCAACTATGAGTTTTGAATACGACGGCTGTGATGATGCATTCATTTTGTAAAAGTATTTCATGATTAAAACGTGTGGTTATTTTCCTCTTAGGATTCGTAACTAGTGTGAGAGCGAAAATCTTTAATTAATAGTTTCTGATGGCGAGTCATAGATATCAGAAGGGGATCTAATTCTATATTCTCCTCTAACATCAGCATCGATTTGCTAGACTGGTTGAGTGTGAGTTGATAAATATGCCACTTTCCTACAAGAGAAATAGAGATGGAAAATGTAACTTAAGACAAGTTTTTGACATCTTTTTTTGTTCCTTGAGAGGTCTGGCTATCTTGCTATTGGTTCAATAAGTAGGTTGGCCATTGTGTTTAAGATTTTACTGATCAGTAGGTTTAGTAGAACTCCATGCATATCTTGTGTCTTTCTACATAATTGGTGTTGGTTAGCGTAGAAGTTTACAGCAAGCGTCATACTTAGTTTAGCGAGGTAGCATAACTAAGACGTCCCCCCTGGACTTCTTCTGTGATCTACAAACAACTTATTCTTCAACTAATGCACGGTCTTATCCTATAACATAATGATGACCCATCTCGAAAAAAAGCCAAAAAACGATTGCTCTTATACGTAGGTGTAGACAGCATAGAAGCAATGTTAATTATGTCAAGTAAAGCCAATCTAATTCTCTAAAAATCCAGAAGGTCAAAAGTGTGACTTGTGAGCACCATGATCCATCACATGAGTAATTCAACTATGCCAGTTCGTTATGTAAACAAATTTCGTAGTATGAGTCAAATCATAATTGAAACAACTTCCACTATCAATATCAATATCATAAATCACATCAACTGTCTCTCAGATCAGTCTCTGATTGAACATCGTCGGGCCTTTCTTGTGGCCGCTAACCTCATCGCACGTTTTGGAGACGTAAAGGTGATAGTGATAAACTTTGAACAAGTTTCCATAGCCTCTAATACGGACACAACTGCTTCAATTCACGACTTGAAACCGAGATGCAAGGCGCAAAGAATGAGTTCTCGGCATTGAATTTTATCAAATGTGGCCAAATAGAAAGAGCTCTCTATCCCTCATGCTAACGCAAAATTCACTGTAACTGATTTTAAACTTCTTCATTCATTCGGGATCTGAGACAAAAATAATAAGTAAATGCTGATTGGTGGTATACGCAGCGCGCATTCATGATTTATGTTGCATCTTGTTTTCCTTAGGTTTCATTGCTGATAATACGATAGACAGTGGCTTCAAAATGAATAGTTAAACTTTATAAATCTGTTGAGGATATTATTGATCCATTAAAGCAGTCCTTTAGGAATGCTGACGAGACTGCCACTACCCAAAGGGAACTAAAAATTTGTCACCCAAAGAACCAACCTCCTTTTCTCTCTCTTCATGTTTGGCTAGCATCGACCGAAATTTCAGAATTTGATGATAGTTCTTTAAAGCCCTATCCAAGAGATGTTCTGCATCCTGACATATTAAGCCATATTTCATGTAAAAGAGAGTCTGATAAATTCCAAACTGTCACAATATGTGACCAAGGTATGAGAGCTATACATGATATTACATAGTCTCAATCTAAAATACTACCTTACTAATTTTCGAAAAGCCTCCATCCATACAGTGACCTCAGCTATGCATTCTTTTCTGGTATCTCTACTTATTCTATCGGTATAAATAACAATAACCCATAGAGATGATACCATGGATCTTAACTCCATGCAGGTAAATAGCTTCTGACTTATTACCAAGTGATCTGCCAAGGACACTGGTCACAAGCCGGTTATTGATATAGAAAAATCCTATAGCTGAGCGTACAATGCCAAAAAAAACTTACGTATAGTTTGTGATTCTAAAGATCATAATTCTCGCGAATACCAAAGCTCATTCCATAATCGAAATAAAGTCAAAGGAGAAAAGCTAGACAATTTTTTCATTGCAGAGCATGGAAATGAAAAAGATACCCTTGGATTGACAGGGACGGGAAATACTCAGAATTCTAGCGAAAGTCGCCGCTGGAAGTTCAAGAATAACAATTAATTAAATACTATTTGTATATCACACATGAGCGTAAAATAATATAAGCATTTGTTGATATTAAGTGAGCTGGGTGATTCAAGTAAGTTATGAGGAAAAAAGCTTTCCTCAATTTATGTATTTACAACCTTCCTTTTTTTAGAAAAAAATTTAATTTTTGTAAAACAAAAATTAAAAATTAATTCTTTAGAGCCATGTAAGGAAATTTACTCACTGTAGTTGGGTCAGAGTCTATTAGTAGCCCTTTTTTAACCTAGTTTACAGTATCTATCTAGATTTTAACATCACACCTTAATAAGCCACTGTGAAATAACTAGATGAAATTTCAGCGTTTATTTTTCCCCCTCTCTTCTTTGGACTTCCCATAATACAAATAATCATTGGAGTCGACTAGGGGAGCCTTTAAAAACATAGCGATCAAAATCTTGTCCGATAACATTTATTGCTCCGCGCTTTGGATTCAGGGCCGGCGATTATGGCCTTAGGCATGCCTTACTCATTCACGCCCCCTAGTTTCACTTGAAATGTAAAGATTTATAGAGGTAATGATGTGGAAAGAGAAGGAAAGAGAAGGAAAGAGAAGAAATAATAGGATTATCTCAGTATCTCTTATTTCAAGGTCTAACCTGCCATAGCAGGTATTGACATTCTATAGTATACCCTGCTCGCATCCAGCTGAAGATAAGTGATTTTGGTTAGTCACTAAAGTAACCTGTAACCTCTGCAAATTCGGGAAATTTTCTTCAAGCAATTAAGCCCGAGTAGTTATCTTCCATAGTTTGTCTACGGTCATGCCATTTCGAAGCTCGTGCGCTTGATTTGCGTACCTTCAACATTTAATAAAATGTGCAGGAGTAATCTCCTGTCCACAGACACACTCAAGTTCGGCGTCTAGATTTTTTAAGCGGCGATGGTATGTGCCGCAAGGTCATCATGTCCAGTTTTGGCAGCTACTAATCTATATAGTAGCCGCTGAGATAATGTAAGTTCGGACAGCTTTGTCCGGCACATTTCTAAATCTAGGTCTTGGTACCTAAGCGGACAAACTTCGGACCACCATTTTTCAACCAACTGTAGTCGATGCTGCAGTATGATTTGAATTAAGTATACCAAGGTAGTATAATTTGACTCAGTTTGTCTTTCTGGCAAGTCTCTGAGAGCAGTGCGAGCTTCCGCATCTGCTTCTTCATTTCCACCAATTTTAGAGTGACCTAGCACCCATCTAAAGTCTGTGCTTGCAGACTTCGCTGAGCAATGATATATTCTTGTTAGTCGAATACTGGGTGTTCATTATCGAGAAGTACATATACCTTCTCGCTATTGTTTCTCATGGACAAAGCTTTACGAAGCGCTATGATCGCACAAAAGATTTCTACATCGTAGACATCTCCACCATATAACACCCTATGTCCCTTTTTAATCGTTATCTCTCCACGTTTCAGGGCAAACCTCTAAGATGATCGTTCAAGAACTTCTGATGACCCATCAGAGTAGACACATATATCAGTAAGGCAATTTTGCTTGACCATAGCTCGTGATTTAAAACTCCGTTTGCCTTTGATCCAAGAACTTGAGAGTAGATTGGGGCTGGTAGTGGCTCCGGAGCTTCCACTCGAGGTAGCTGATGATGAGCGCACTGAATACGAGACATCTGTGTTTCAGGCTTCTTTGAAAATCTTATTTTTCTTTTAAATTTCAAGGTGCCCATCTTAGAAGACACACTTGCTCTTATTCTGAGAGGATAGCGATCAGCGAGTGAATCAAGGCGAGCCCCAAGTCGTAGACGATACCCTTCTAGGAGTAAATTAGTTAGAGGAATGCTTCCTTCCCGGTGCAAGGCTACACTTGGAGAATTTCTCCACAAAGATAGAGCAGCTATTAATGCCTTCATTATGACCTTGTCTATTAGCTCACAGTGAAATAACGTAGGGGGTCTAATGGCTGCTAATTTAGACGGATGAGACAAGCCAGGCCTACTTCTACCGCATATGTTGCTACATAACACACACATGAGTCAACAGCAGTTACAGTAAAGGAGAGATAGATGAACCCTGGGGAATTTCATATACAATGGTCTTGGGACTAGAAATGCCCCCTTGAAAACGGACTTGTACTTTGCGACTCTTGAGGAAAGATGAAGTTCATCGAAGAATTGATTTGGGCCATCTCTGGGCTTGCATTCACCAGATCAACCTAATATGTATTACTGCATCAAAAGCTCCTTGTACATCAAGCGTGACAAGTGTGGAGGCCCAGTCTTGTGTCTTAGACTCTTCAATATCATGCACTGCACATGAGACAAGATTCGTCGCTGAACGTTTAGGTAATGTCCCGAACTGTTGTTGACCAACAATATCTCATGCAATGGCTAGATATGACATCCTTTTTGCGAGTATTTTCTCCAACCCTTTTCCAAGACAAGACAACAGCAAAATTGGCCGGAAGCCTCTCACCGATGATGGGTCACACCAAGGTTTTGGAAGAAAATTTACTGTATCGAGAGTTTTTTTACACTACAGAGAATTACGTCAACGATAGATTATTGTAATACTCTTGAGACCGGCAAAAAATCATCAATATGCCCTTCTACTACAGTAGAAATTCAATGTGGGCGAGATCGCTGACCAGTCACACTTCAAGAGTTATTCCGAGCTAGTCTAAATTAGCAAAACTGAATAAAATATCAAGCCTGAATCATCGAGTTAATGTGTTGATAAATCTTTTCCATCTCTTTTCATAACTCTAATTTTGTATCTTTCCGATTTACCCCAATGAAACCTCAGTTCAAGCGTAACAAGTTTTGAAGCCCAACTTTGTGTCTTGGTTTCCTCTATATCATGCAAAACGCAAAAGACGAAATCGGTTGCTGATCGCTTTGGTAGAGCCCCAAATTTTTACCGACCTACAATATACCGTGTGATGGCTAGGTGAGATATTCTTTTAGCTATTTTTCCTTCTAATCCTTTTTCTAAGTAAGAAAATAATGATATTTACCGCCGGATTTTAACCGATGATGTGTCACGCTCAGGTTTCGGAAGAAAAATTACTTCCGCTCGTTTAAGATAAGCTGGATAACAGCCGAGTTGAAGACCGGCACGAAAGAGTTGTTCAACATGGGGATCTATATTATTCCAACAAGATGTAAATAGAGTAGGTCTCTCTATAACGGGACGCTTAGTTGGAGCAACAAGCATAAGGATCCATCTGCCGTCTATAGTCTCTGTAAGAGCTTATAGATCTAACGGTGGTGTTGGTGGCACGAAGGTGATGAGAAAATCGTTCAAACGTAGATAGTTTCCTCTATGAAAAGTGTAACAATTTTGCATCTAGTGAAGTGATAATGCCCAGGTATTTTCGTTTTTAACGTGACATTTTCAGAGAAAGTTTTGCTATTCGACTTATCAATTATCGATAAACCATATTTTAATCATTATCCAACTCAAGAAGTGAACAAGTTAATTCTAAAATCATTTAACCCACGGGAATTTTCTGACGCGCCTTGCGTTTTTCGTGCATTTAGTTATTATTCTGGGATAGGAATGCCGAAAGTTAATCTTAATTGGCGTTTTTCAAGGAAAGCAACCTGGGTCTCTAGTGACTTTAGAACATGTGGACAAACTGAGGTATTCACCTTACGGTAAATGTGCCCCTTCATGACTCCCTTCACCTACTGTTGATGAAGCAAGTCTTGTTATCTTCTGTGCTGCTGGCTAAGGGCAATTCGAATTCTCTTTACTACGGTGAATAAATTCCCCGTAGGATTTGATATTAACATCTTTAAATAGTAATGAGCATCTTCAGCCTTGCTACTAGTCAAATAGCCAAGATGAAGGTATTTGCTGATGTAGCAATTAGCAAACCTTTCCGCATACGGGAGCCATGTATTCTCGAGATATTTGATAAATTTTTCACCATTAGGAATGAAAGTAGACCACTTGGTTTTACTGCTATTCCATAGCTCAGAAAACTCAACGCTTTTTGGCACATTCTAAACTTTCATGAAATCATCGGTAAATTTTTTTCCCGAATTACTATCCATTTCCTTGCTGAGATATGACTTGAAAGCCATCTTGAGGTGCCATGTACAATGAATGTTTTTAGAGTTAATTAAAACTCGATCTATAGCATTCATTAGTGAAAGCTCTCGATGCGTAACAACAACCCTAGGCTCAGGGATATTGTTTTCCCTGAGAACTTTTCGTAGGACATTAATAGCCCATACGTAGTCTTCCTAAGTTTCTCGACTGAGAAAAGCATACGCAACTTAAAACGTAGTGTTGATATTTGTGTATCCATCCATATGAAGCAAAAGTATACCCAATCGTTTTGTACTATACGTATAGTCCATTATTACTACTTCATAAAATTCGCCTAGCAGAGCAATTTGTAAGGAAACGCGTCCCGGCTATTTTAATCGCGACCATATAATTATGATTCAGCAGGCTTGTACCATGTACAGTGCAGATTAGTCTGTCTTAAGTAAGTCCTAAACGAGATGTTAGCAGCCTATGGTATTTTTTATATTCTTATTTTTATTTCCTTGCTTTATTTATAGATGTGACGTTAAGAGCATTATCGAACTACAGCTTCCTCCTAAAACTTGTATATATAGATATTAGATAGTCTTGTCGCTCGATTGTTGTATATTCTACGTCTCGAATTGAATCCTCTTTACGACAGTTCGTCACACAATTGACGTTTTATGCTGGAAAAAAAAGACGATTTAGGCAGCTATCAAAGTCAACCGATTAATCAAACCACCATTCCTGGCCGTCCTCCCCAAGCTCGCATTCACCCTCTCCACGAAGAACATGGAGCAATGCACAAATTGGTGATTAGCCTCCAAGTTGGAGTTGTCTGTTTTTTTGCCAAACAGTTACAGATGCCCTTGGCAGTGGCGTGACTATCTTCTTGCTCCAGTTGGAATACTAGTATGTTAATTGACAGACTGCACTAGTTAAAACTTCAAATTACTTTAAATTAATGAAAGTTGGGTCGTAATGAACTTTGTGGTAGATTGCATTATTATGATGAATTAAGTGGGTCGGATGGTAGTGTGGTATGCCATCCGGGTCCTTCTCCTAAATAGAGTCTGGATAGTCTGTGCACCCACCCCACTTGAGACGGGAAATGGTTGGTTCGAATCCAACAGACCTAACCACATTTCGCGCGGTGGATATTTACAGGATGGTGGAGGCATGTCTGGATAATCCAGGGTTTGTAATTTCCTTGGATGGATGTTAACGGTTGAGGGTTGACCAATGGCGAAGAAAAAGTGATTGTACTTCATAGTGGCATTTACAAATGGAATCTGAGGCATGAGTGCATCTAATGAAAAAGTTGAATCATCTAAAATATAAATAAACACTGTCACTGTGTCATAACCTAGAGGCTGCATACACGTTAATTGAATTAAAAAAAAAAAAAGAAAAAGGTGAATTAAGTATCGGAAGTATTAAGCTGGATTTGTTTACAACTTACTGTGCTTACTGAAGCGGATTTAATTGCAAGAGACCCTGTAGCAGTTGCTATGCCAATACGACAGAGGAGTAAAACTTCTGCTCCAATTAAGTATAAGGAAATTATTACATAATACTATTAGAGTTTGGTGCACATGTAGCTGCAGGGGGTTTCTGGCTATTTAATTGGCGAATATGAGCAGGGTGTACAGAATAGTAATTACCGTGACAGTGACGCAATAAAATTAGGTAATATTGGACCAATCAATGAAGGGGTGAGTGGAAAAACGTCCCGCAATGCATAGAACGAAAAATGTCACCACGTGATATATTTTCAGATCTTATATATAAACTAGTACTAGTACAGCGTGATCGTCAAAATAAGAATATAATAGGCGAGTGGTAAATAAATATAAGTCCGTGCAATATTGGGAAAATAGCCAAAAAAAATATATTCTGAATTCTGCCATACAAGCTCGAGCGGCTCAAATTTTGTGAATTCGAATTAAAAACTACTAAGTAAATTCAATATTAAGCCTTCTCTTTAACAACTTTCATGACATGCTTCTAGCACAAATGCTTTAAATCTCAAGATAACTTTTTATGTAGTAGAAAATAGAGTTAAATATTATGCATCTGATTTTAAACACTAATACAAAGTACGTACTCTACTACCACGGTAATGTTTTTACCCTGTGGGGCCGACATGGGTTTTTAGTGGAGCCGCCAAACCTAGCTAGGCATGATCTACATC